>CAIGRE010005636.1:0-10584 GCA_903798275.1 Fraxinus angustifolia subsp. syriaca
TGAGCTAAATATTAGTTTTCATAAATAAGTAAGTTAAGTTTAGAATTCATATATTAATTAGATAATACTAATTGTAATTAATAAAAATTTAACTAAACTCAATCTAAGTAATAACCTCACCACAGCTACCCATCCCCAAACTCCTACATCTAAGACCATTCTTCATTCTCTCCCTACCATCACTCTACCAGCCCACCCTCCACCTAACCCCCACTCTTTGGACCATCTCACCGACGAAGCAGAACTATCGAAGAAAGCAGCTACACACAGTGGTACACTACTGCGAGAGGCGGAGCAAAACCGTTGCGTTCACCACTCTACCCGCCCATCCTAACCTTGACCCCCACTCTTTGTACCATCTTTTCGGCAATTGCACTCAGTGGTTCACTACTGGGAGAGACGAAGTAGAACAGCCGCATGAAGTGGTGTGCAACTACTTCACCATCGTACTACTGTGCTTCCACTAGGTCTTTGACACCGACGCCAATCTCCAGCAAAGTTAGTGGCGTTCTCATCATTTCAGCTCAGATCTCCATCTGCTAGTCAAAAATTGAAACTATCGAAGAACACTGGAGGCGTGTGGTGCATTGAAAGTATCACACAATAAATTAATAAAATACCTTCTTTTCCTGATTTAAAAGATTTTGATTTGGTATGTGTTTGTCCAGTGATTCAGGTTAGGTTATTGGATTAGATATGGAAGATAATAGCGATTAGGACATGAGCGTGAATTTATACAAGATGATTTGTTCAAACGACGATGACTTTAGGTGACAGTAGTGATGATTTGACCATGGAGGAGGTGGTGGCAGAGCGATTTGGGTCTTCTCGCCTATTTTATTGTAGAGGTGGTGGTAGTGGATTTTTTAGGTGGGTTTGAAAGTGGAGGAGGAGGTGGCATAGTAACTAGTAGATAGTTCGAGTCTTGTGTTTTCTAAAATTGATGGTAGTGGTTCTGTTGATGGTGTGATGTCGATGGTGGTAGTTGGTGTTTGTTGAATGTGTTGGTGAAGTGATTGGTGTTGTGAATTTTAAGGTGAAGGTAAACTTGAGTTGAAGGTGGTAGTATGGTGCATTGGAATTGAGGTGGTGGTGAGTGGTCATGGATTGTGGTGTTGGTCTTTGGTGTGTACGAATTTGTTTGTGGTGACCATTTGTGACCAAGTATGTGTTTATTGTGATCGGTTGTGACCAATTATGTCTTCATTGTGTCCGTCTGTAACCAAATTAACAATAAGTCACAAATTAGACTGATTTGGTCACAGACAGTCACACTGAATACAATTTTTGGTCACAATTAGTCATAGATAATATATGTAACTTGGTTACATACAATCACAAATTAGACTGACTTGGTCACAGTTAGTCACATATAACATAAGTATGGTCACAATCAATAAATCTAGTCACATATAACATGGTTAGCCACAAATCTCATCAACTAAAATGCAACACTATTGCCACCACACAATACTTAAAACTTTGCTACCACTTACACCACAACCACCAAAAGTTTCATTACTCACCTAACTGTATCTAATGTCATGTTATGGTCACTAACATTGAGATGCTTATCACCAATCATTGAACTTTCATGAAAATTGCTTCATCTATCACTCCACATAAAACCGTTTAAAGCTAGTCTGAGGTGGCGTAACGGCATCCTTGGTGGCAATTGATAGCATGAAAACTCCAGCCACGTAAGTCCATCTTCATGTGTTCAGTTTCTGGTTATATTTCATTCCTTAAAAAAAAATAAAAATTCCCCCAAATTTAGAAATCGTGAACCTAAACAATCGCTCCCAATTCCATTGTTCCAGAATTCGAGATTTGTCCAAGTTCGTCGTCCTCCAGGTGTTATAATCGTTCCGTTCCTACTCTTCAATTCAATAAGCCCTAAATGTTCAACCCCCAAATCACGAATTGAAATATCAGCTATGAAAGTGAAGTCCTTTCACCACATCTGAAAGGGAGCGTAGATTTGCACAAACTATGGTAGCAGAAGGAGGTAAATCTTAACACAGTGCGAACTTCGCATTTCCCTCAAAACACTCGTAGCTCAAGTCATGGAGAAAGGTTTACTTTGTATTTCATTTGAATTACATTGCACATGCCTGGGGTATTTCGTCTCCCGTCTATCACTGAAGTTTTGCTTCCTTTTAACCGAGTCTTGAAATGTGTATAATAAATTGCTAATGACCTTGAGAAAATTTTACTCTGTTTACTGTGAAATGTGCGTAAATTGCCAATGCCTTGGAGAAAAGTTTACTTTGTACATATCTATTGGTGCACAGTTACTAAATAATTTCAATGGTTTCAATTTGTTGACAGATTACGTGGAAGACCATAATTTCATTCATTCTGAGGTTGACGTGCTCGATATGTCGAATGAAGGGGCACAATAAAAAATATCACTCTAGCGATGGTCCCCCAGCTGGCGTATGTATTTATCTCTGTCTATGTTAGATAATGTCGTCATATTTCGAACATGAATGGTTCAATGGTGAATTATAACCAATTGATTCAAATAGCAACGTAGCAGTTAACGAACACGTGAGTAAATATAAAATCCTTTTAGCTACTGCATTTCTTCTTATGTAAAGTGAGATTTCAATTTTTTTGGACGACAGGGTAAACTGGTGTTATCAAGAGGTGAGGAATCGTCATCGACTCAAAACCTAAATGAAGAAGAGCTTATGCATTTCATTCCAACCCCCATGGCTGCTAGACAAACACAAACAAGTGGTAGAGGAAATGACTGGCTATTGTGATTCGTATTGAAATCATTTTGTTTATAAGGAAAGTAAAGTGACGTTGTGGTAGCTTTTGTGATGTAACGAGCAATGAATTGATTTTTTTGTTATGCTTTTGAAGGGAAGTGTAATGAACGTTTACAACAGATATTTTGTACGCCAATCTTCTATGTAAATCGATTTGTCATTATGCTCTTTAAAATGAAATTTCATAGTTTGTTAAAATACCAGCCTATTAATGGTATAGTGGTACATGTTCAAGTAAACACAATACCAACCACCATTCTTGTCTTGAGAATTTCATATTAACATATTAGACAAGGCAATCAAAATGGTACATGTTCAAGTAAACACAACTACATGCCATTACCAACTTTTATCTCAACAGACAATAAATTCAATGTATCTAAGAAATGAATTCGATTAGGAACACAAATTTTTTTACTGAATAACAAAAACAGAATATGATATTTCTATGGTGCTAACAAAATCTCGTTAACCAGATGCACCAACATCTTTCGTTTTGGGGATGGGGAGTTCTTTAAAAAGAAACTATTTCATTCAAAAATGGAGCAGCAGCAATGGGTGATGATGATCACATATCCATCTGAGCATCACCCTCATCAACAACAACTTGATCTGGTATAGCAACCTCTTCACCTGCTATCTCAACTCATTGATCAGTGCCTGTATAGTTTCTTGATCCAATATGTGGAATGCCTCTCCTATCCCTACCACAACAATTGTGCATACGGAGCTGGTCAATTTCTCTCCTTGTAAGGTTTCCCTCAATGCAGATAGTGCACCTTGATCAAACTTTCTTGTGATGAGCCCATGAAACTCTCAATCTTGCGCTCTAAATATGTCTTTGCAGCCTGTGACCAAGACCCTATCGCAAAAGCTTAATATTCGAAGTAATTACCACTGGGGCAGTTGTAATACATGTGGTTCCAGATTCGTCTAAACCACCAACCACCGCTACCATCAGTGTTGCCTCCAACCTACCACCAATTGCTTTACTCCAACCCACCACCTACCTTTCATGATATTAACCCTGAACCAATTCTAGCAATTGTTCCTTATTCAGGCCAAACAATAACCTAATCTGTTGTTACTCTTCATAAAAATAGAAAGCAGACGGACAACGAAAAAATTACGCGTGTTCGTAGCCAAGTACATAATGAGTCGGAGCATCATCTAGAACTAGGAAATTCCTCTTTCGCAGGTCAAAATAGGTGAAAATTTGGGTGCTTTTCAGTCTTCAATTGAATTTGGGTTTTGGGAACTTCATTTCTAGGGTTCTTCAATGGTTCGATTGGAGTAGGAGTGGATTAGGGCTCTTTGAATTGGAGGTTGTATATTCATTTACAACAATAGAAATAGCGTTTCAATGAAGAATGCTGCTTCACGTGGCAAGAGAAGACGCTGCCAATTGCCACTGGGGGATGCCATTATGCCACCCCAAACGAGCTTCAAACAGTTTTATAACACTAAACAAATTTTCGTGAAAGTTCAGTGACCGATGATAAGCATCTCAATGTTCAGTGACCATAACATGACATTTAGGTAAAGTTGGGTGAGTAATGAAACTTTTTACTACCACCACCAACACTAAACAAATCAACTCTGATGCACTTTTATTACCTGCAATGCACCATCACTACCATCGCGCAAATTTATTTTCTAGCACAGTGTCACCACTTGTAAAATTATTTGTGTCTGTAAATGTGTATAGAGAGAAAAAAAAAACTTATGTAGAGAAAGAAAACATTTTTAGTTTTTGAAGTTTTCTATAGGGCGGGTCCGTCGGGGTAGGGAGTTTAAAAAGATTTGAATTTTTAAAGATTTCTAGGGTGGGTGTGGTGCAATGGGGATCAACTCCGATGCACTTTTATCACCTGCAATGTACCATCATCGCCACAACGCAAATTTATTTTCTAACACATTGCCACCTCATCACCACCACCACCTGTAAAATTATTTGTCTGTAAATATGTATAGAGATAGAAAGCCTCTGTAGAGAGAAAAAACATGTTTAATTTTTGGAGTTTTCTACAAAGAGGTAAGGTGGGGGTTGGGTCCGTTTGGGGTGAGGAGTACAAAGTGATTTGAATTTCTGGACTGAGGTGGGGATTATAATATCAATATATCAATTAATGTAAAGAGAGAATAAATGTATATTATAATATAATTATATATTTAACAATTTGATTTATCATCTGATTTATGAAATAATTTAAGGAGTTTGTTAATTTTGAAATGTGATTTTTATATGTAGGAGTTATGTATTGTTCTCGAATTAATGTGATATACAAGAGAACCATGTGGGCGCCACATGGGATTTAGCCGTGTTTGGCCCATTAAACTAAAATTCATTTGTCTATTTTTTTCTTATTAATCAAATATTATTCAATAAAATAATTTTACACATACATTTAAATGTTTTTCATTCATTTTCAATCACACATTATTAAAAAAATTATTATTGTCCTCGTTAAAATGTGAAATAATGGAGCCCAATTATGGCTTAATAAGCAAAAACATGTCTATTAGTGGTTTAAGTTATAAATTATCATAGGATGCCAAAAAATTTTATATATCTATCTCACTCTAAGTTTATTACCATTAAAATTTTAAATTTTATAAAAAGTATTATATTTATCTACTTTTATTCCAATATAAACCTCGTCATATTCGTTTAAACACGTATGTCCACATCATTTTTAGTTCTTGAGCCTTCAAAACCTTATGTATCCACACCATTTTGGTGAATTGCTACTTCTTGTTGTCTCTTTAACCAATGGGGCATGAAAGATTGATTTTAGTCCGATTTCTTCAATCCGATTGCTTGAGGAATTGCTTCAAGATCTAAACTATCAACTTGTTGATTTTAGTCCGATTGATTTGGTTCCTTACAAGTACCCATGCCCCTATAGAGAAGTCGAGTGATGAATACTCTTCAGATTAATCGTATTTCATGCATTTTTAAACACGAACTAAAAAACAAAATTTAATATAAAACAGTACAAAACATCTTTGATATTTACAACATATCTAAGTTGCCAATACCTAAACAATTAAATCTGCCAAAATTAATTGAGATCAAAGATGTAAATCAAAACGAGTTCATTTCTAGAATATAGAACTTGTTTGGGAGGGATTTTAATCAAAATTCTAACCGTTACAGTCAACCTATGGACCCCACCTGTGAGAGGGAAAGTAAAAAATGTTGGTTGATATTACAACATATCTAAGTTGCCAATACCTAAACAATTAAATCTGCCAAAATTAATTGAGATCAAAGATGTAAATCAAAACGAGTTCATTTCTAGAATATAGAGCTTGTTTGGGAGGGATTTTAGTCAAAATTCTAACCGTTATAGTCAACCTGTAGACTCCACCTGTGAGAGAGAAAGTCAAAAATGTTGATTGATTTGATAGATAATGACTAGAATTTTGATTAAAATTCTGATTAAAATCCCTCCCAAATAAGCTCATAACTTTTTGAGCAATCTCTATGCAGCTTCACCATAAATCCCTTCTCTCTCTAACACTCCAACGGTCAATTCAATATGATCGCTCCGCTCCTCTCCTCCATCTTATTCCAGAAAATCCATTTCTTGCCTCGTGCCTCATCCTCGTTCTTACTGCACGTGATGTCGTCCTATTTGTCCTCCATCGCAATTCGCCGTTAGTCCCATTTCTGCTTTCGTTTATTTATTCCTTAGTTTCGTCAATTGACATCTACCGACATTCTTTCAGACTTCTAGTCCGTCTTTGTCGAGTCTAAAGCAATAATCAAGAAAATGATTTCTCGGTAGGAAATTACTATAGTGTGGCCGTGGCTCGACAAAGTCATAAATTTATAATTCTAATATAGTTTTTTTTTTTTTTAATAGTTGATAGATATATAAGAATGATGGATGGAATAACTGCTCCCTTATTATATAAACAAGCGATTAATAAATAAGTAATATTTGTGAATAACTGAAAATATACTAGCAAAAATAATTTGATTCATTCGAAGGTACTGCATTGATTTGATAGAAGATACTATGTCACGGCTATCCCTCTGCCTAATGTATCGTATTGCTAATTAACTCGTGGGTCCCACCCTAATGTGAGGTGTTGTAAAAATTACACCACCTTAATGATTATACAAGTGGATTTTTTGACTTTTATATGCAGAGTTCCACAACCAATCCCAAATGAGATGACCATCCAAAATGGCAGGGCACCAATCACTTGTCATCTTATCTTATTAGAAAAAGTCGTAGTGTAGATGGATGCGGCCCATCTTCTCGTAAATTGAAGAACCATGCTTGCATTACAGAATTTTTTAGAGATGATTTACAGACAACACACATGGTGTGGGGCAAGTGCAATTTTTTTTAATACATGTGGGGCTGCCCCCCTTATGAGGGGCCCTATGAATAAATCCTCTGTACACGACGAGGATTTATTCTAAATTGAATTCTATATTGTGATCAACATATTCAAGCACGTATGATTAAGTTTTTTCAAGCTTAGTCAAGAAATAAGCATGTTCATATAGTGTTTCGTAACATGATGTCATGATGTCCTTCCAAAATTAGACAAAAAATCCAAGTCGTAGATTCACGTCGTCAGTGGCGAAGCTAGCACACGGTGAGGTGGCACGACAACCTGTGCTGGTTCTATCGAAATTTGCAAGTTGCATGCTGCCATTGTTGTAGAATTTCAGTGCTGCTAGGAAACTTGAAGACATTGATGAATTAGGAAAGGAGGAAAAAATGTTAATTTTGGATTTGGGCATTTTACTTCGGGGTTTTTTTTTGTTATTAAAGTAGGCACATAAATTTACGCTTTGAGTTTTCATCCAGCCCCAATACCATATGACAAATTGAATTTGCAAAAAACATACAAAGGTGTGGTCCTAACCAAACCCTATATCTCCCTCTCGCTGTGCAGTCGACAGCCCAGACATCGTCGCCGAGCCTTCAACCTTGTGAGTGACTGGGTTTTTTTTTATTCTTGCTCATGGGGTTTTGATTGGAATTGGAAAAATAAGAAATTAGCTACACACAACTTCTTTGTCTACATTTTACGACATGAACACATTGTCTACACGACAATTGACTCTAAAATTGTGTCACTTTCCAACGCCAACCTATTCTTTTTCTCTCGACTTTATTTTCTGAATATTTTCTAAACCTTGGTTATGTCCGAATTGAAAATCCCATTCTCTTTCTAAATTTACGAGACATCAGCAAAAAATCTGCTTGGTTTGAGGAAAAAAGAAATAATTTAGACAAGTAAAATGCAAAAAAGCAACTTATGCATGTCAAGCAGTCCTGAGTTCACATGTAACATCATATCAAGAACTTATAAGTTGTAACTCATAATCTCACACTTTCCATGCAACTAACATGAAAAGTATCAATCTCACTGGCTTGAAAATCCCTATATAAAGAACCTTTACTATACATTCATTCATCATTAATAAGTGAAGAATGAGAAAAATGGTTACTTCTAAAGCTGCTGGTCTGGTGTTGTTCCTCATCATTTCGTTTGCTGAAATTATAATGGTGAGTGCTCAGTGTCAAGGGAATTTTCAGGGTCTTGTACAAGAATGCTCTCAATATGTTCAAAAGGGTGGCCCAAGAAAAAACCCTTCTCAAGGATGTTGCAACATTGTCAAATCTGTCGATTTGCCTTGTGTTTGCCAACACATAACTCAAGATGTTGAGCAAATTATTAGCATGGAGAAAGCAACCTATGTTGCAGGATTCTGTGGAAAACCATTACGGCACGGAACCAAATGTGGCAGTAAGTGAAAACACAACATTTTTTACTGCTCGTTAAAGAAAAATTGAAACACTAAAAAACTTGTACTCATAATGAAATGTTACGTATGTCATTATCGTATTAATTTCTCTTATGTATTCTATTTGTTGCAGGTTACACAGTTCCGTGAAGCTAAGTGATGACGAGATAGAGAAACTTTTGGAGCTAAATAAAGGAATATGGTTTCAATATCATCTCTGTAATAGGAAAATTTATGTTTTGGAAGAAAATATTAGTTGCTTAAATCTTATCCTTCAACAAGAACTTGGATTAAATGCCAAGTACGATTGCTTACTATTATGTTCGAGGCTGCACTCATGTTCGGTTTTAGCTATAAAAATTTAAATTAACAATAATTAATTTTAACCACAAATTTATGAGATTCACGATTTTATCAACTTTTTAATCACATGTTTCATCAACTTTTATTAAAATTTACGAAAAAAAAACAATAATAAATTAATTTATAGCTACATCAAGAAGGATTTGATAAGCAGTTCTCTAGTCTGGTAAGAGAAAAGCTGTCAACAGGCATGTTTTTATCAAGATGGTAATGAATGCATTACTATAAGCAATGAAGCGAAAGCAAGTAGATGATAATATTGCAAATGCTCGTTGATACGATACCTTAGGCTAAAAAGTGAGACTTTCTTGAATTTCTATTAAAATTTAAAAGCAATTCAAAGCCAAACATGTGGCGGCCTATAGAAGGTCGACTTACTACAAACTGTAGTAAGTTGTCCTAACTCACTGTTTACTCGATAAGCAAATGCTTTTACAATCCGTCGCTTTGAATTTATATAAATAATAATGAATCGTATTCAAATTTTAGTTTATTACAACAAATCAATCAATAACACATTGGTAACTCAATCCAGTAGAAAAAAGGGAAGAAAAATAGTTAAAATATGAGGCATTATTTAAGGCTGTTTGGTCAAATTTTTTATATTTGCTTCTACTTTTTATAGGAGAGTTTCATAAGAAGCTATCTTAGATCAATTTACTTTAAAATCTCATTTAATCAGATAAAATACTTTTAAAAAATTATTCAAAACACGTTCAAAAAGTAAGTATAAAAACAATTTTTAGCATCCCATACAAACGGACCCTTAAAATAATTATGAACAATTAGAGGTAGTTTTTTTTTTTTAATCGAATTTGGCAATTTGTGCACCAAGTTCTACGACTTGGTGACAGTGGCGGATCCAACCTCGACAAGCCCCAGCGGCCGCGCATGCTAGGTCCGCGGGGAACATTTTTTTTTTGGACAGTGAATAATCTTTTTAGGTTAAATAATTGATAATTCATTTTATTTTCAAAGATTTTTTCTAGCTCACTTCGTAAAAACCATAGTTATAAAAATTGGGCCGGTCGGGCAATCGGCGGCACAGACCCTTGATCGAACCGAGCAGATTAAATTGATAGAAATGTACTTGACCCGGTCAAAATCGAGATTTGACCGAGTTAACCGGTGATTTACCCGACCCGAACCCGTCCTGATTGACCAGTTTGATTAGATTTTGAAATCATTTTACAAAATTCTTGGATCCAAGGAAATTGAACTTTTGATCTCTTAGAAAAATAATGGGTTCCTCACCATTTGAATACAAAATACTTTAATGTTACTTATGTGCAATAATTTATATCTAACTAATTGATGAGTGTTCCACACTCATGATATTTATTTCACTAAATTTGTTATTTTGTTACACTTGAGAGAGTTTTAGGATGTTTTAATGTTGTGATATAGATTGATAAAATTAAAGGGCAAATTGGGGAAATGAGCTAAATTGTAAGAGATCCAAAATTCGAGAATTAAGGTGCAAATACTCCAAAATTGTGTCAGATCTCACAATGAAGATTTGAGAGTATTTAGAGTCAATTGGATGAAGAAAGAAGGCAAAGGGATCAAATATAGTCAAAGTATGTTCACAAATCAATTTTCAACTGAAAAAGTTATACTCCAGATTTGTAGTTTCATATTGAGACTCATTTTCAACATAGC
>CAIGRE010005644.1:0-10255 GCA_903798275.1 Fraxinus angustifolia subsp. syriaca
AACATGATCTGGAAATTTTTTATCTCAAATTCGAATTGATGTTTTTAGGAAATTCGGTTCTATGGACACAAACATAGAGCATGTTTGGGTGAGCTCTCAATGGTACTTAAGAGTATCTCCAACAATGCAATTTATTTTAAAGGGCCAACATAAAGAGCATAATGAAGAATACTTAAAGTAGAACTTTTTATTCAAGTCCAACAACACTTTTTTATTTAATCTTTATTTTTATTTTTTCCATAAGCAACTCTGACTCTTTTCTGTCAATATTTCCCTCTTTTTATCATTTTCCCTTATTTTGAAAAAGGTGAATGGAGAATCATGAAATAATAAATGAAATCACTAAATAAATATATAGAGAACAGATTTGACTTTTTACATTTGGAGAATCAAATCCACTTCTTTATTTCTAAATATGATAGTCTGTTGGACTCGGAAAAATAGGAATTGACTCTAAAATAAAGGTTGGGACTTATAAAGAGGCTATTGGAGATTCTTATATAAGCACCATTTTGATTTCAACCAGACATGCTTTTCATCTTTAAAGTTGGTTAAATAATTGTTCATATCCCACCCCTACTTTTTTCCTGTTCATATACTAAAGTTCACGTCATTATGTTTCCTAATACTTTCACCTTTCCCCTAAAAATTTAACCACTTGCGCGCAAGCTATGTTGACTTTCTTCTTATGCAACACATCTATTAGCTCTAATTTACCTGTAATTTTCCCAGTACTACAAGTTTATATCCTAATTCTATTTTCCTAGATAAATTCTTTATCACCCAATCATTGGAGTAAGCCGCTTATAGGTTACAGCCTAGCTAACCCCAGCCAACTTTTCGCTACACCTGATATCCAATGCAAAGAGTGTACGGCATGGTCTACTGATGTTGTTAATATGCCATCACCCTCCTTTATCCATGTGTGGATGCAATCAACCCCAAAAGTAAGTGTACTTATATGAGAATATTACTAAATGAGCGAAGCCCTCAATAATCGTCACATTGCACACCTTTCTGGATGAAAAATCGATAAAATAATAATACATTCCATTTTTATGGAAAGCAAGTCGACAAGCAAGTCGGTTCTCATTGAATTTACAGGTGTAACAACATTCAAGGAAAAATAGCAGATATCTTATATATTTCATGAAAAGAACAACATTATTTTTAAACTATCATAGAGGAACAAGTTTGTTTGGTCATTACCTTGTCTTTGACTAAGCCACCAGATGTAAAGATCCCAGAATCTTCCAAAGCTAGGAGAACTTTCTTCTGTAAAAGTTCATAAACCTATTAGTGACAATGAAATCTAGGGTTCATGTATCATAATAGAACATATGAGGCGTTGATAGCAAAAATTAAAATCATACATGGTCATTAATAAAAGTACTGAGCACTTGCTTGGACAGCAATTTTCAAATAAAACACCATTAAACCACTTCAAAAATATATCGCCGTGAAATACGGTGGACATTGGCAATGGAATACAATCAATCCACAACCTATCATCTCTACTTATCATATGGTTCAAGATGAATCAAATTCATTAGGCACTGCAAGATATGAAAACAAATGCAGAAGCATAATTGACTTCAAGAGAAAACTGTACATGTTTAGTTATCCCTAATTTTTTTTTTTTTAAGAAACTTTTCAGGGAGGCATTAAAATTTATGAAGCCTAATCAATTTTGTATTCTAGGTTTTATTTAAATTCTAAGAAACATTCGGTCTGATCATCTGAACAGATTAAAACAGACCAACACAACCTATTCAACTTCCTTTTAGGGTGTTTTACCCTACATTTGAACTCAATAATATATTATAAAAGTTCAGCACACATAAAAATATATACATTTAGAAAAATCATGTTATATATGTGTGGTAAGAGTTTTTGGGTTAAAAGAACATATGACCTGCAAGGATATTTTAATCTTATATAAGTTAATATGGAGCAGGGTGTCAAACTCACTGATACTAACTATTACATGTTGGCAAAGATGCAATTACCCCATATTTATAATTACTATTTCTAATAAGAAAAATTAGAGTTTATAGGTGACTTTCATCACCTTCCAAGCAGGTACAAGCATCAGTATTCTGAATTTAGATTCTGTCGTATTTTATGTATTGAGTAACATGATTATTATACGTTGAATTCAGGAATAAACCAGAGAAAAACATCTGTGATCTGTTAATGTTACTTTAGCACTAGAATTGGATACATCCAATAACAATTCAAACCAGAACTGTCTATTAATATTTTTACACCTAAGGCCAGAATTTTAAAATAAATAAAATTTTGTGGCATATAGATCAAGAATAAACAAATCTGGGGACAAAGCTACACAAGACACTGCATTAATTTTGACAATTAATCATAGATGACAGTAGAAAAAAATTCATAAAACTGATAGCTACCAGCATCTCACCAACTGAATAGATTGCATATTTTGGCAAGGGCTCAATAATGTAAGCTCTTAAGCCTAAAAACTGATGAAGCACATGTGTCCCATAAACAAAGCAAATGCATTTTTGAGTGTATAGATGCATATGCATCCATGTTTGGTCTAAAATGTATGATTACTCTATACCAAAATACATATATTGCTTTATAAACACAACTAAGTTGGAGATAAACTTAAAGAACTCTGCAGGCTTCTTTAGGGGTTGCAAAGAAGTGATGACATTGTGTGGGGAGTGAGAGACTCCTGTAATGGATAACAATAGAAGACACAAAAAATAAGATGAAACCCAACAATCTAGTCTTGGTTGAAAAGAAAAAAAAAATGCTGAAAACACACTGCCGAGAAAAGAACGCGCATATTTGCTTCCAATGCTGTGCACAGTTATTTCTAAGTGACATGCAATAAATGTGTAACAAAGAAAGAAGAAAAGAAGAAAATCGATAGCAAGTAATTACAATTAACATATGCCATGTTGGGCATACCTCGCTTTCATCATCCAGCACCCTCTCCATGAGATAGAGATCACAAAATTTTGTGATCTCAAGCAACACCTCTACCACAGACGATCTTACAGTTGCTTGTTTCTGTGAAAAAAGGTAAATCATGAGTTCAAATGTTACCAAAAAAAATAAAGGAAAGGAGGAGAGTAATTACCTGTAGCTCTTCTGGGCTGCTTTCCTCAAGTATTACACCGAGTAACCTGCATGTTACCTGCACAACAGAATTTGTGAAAGTATCAAAATAAATTGTCATGTAAATGACAATAAAGAAAATAACAAAACTACAAAGACAAAATTGTATTTAGCCTTGGATCTCTCTACGTTTGAAATAGGTCTTACTATGATATAGATGATAATCCCGGAAAAAAACATATTTAGAACAATCAATAAAAATAATGTTTTGGTTCTTGTTATAGAACAACCGCCACATATAGTTTCAAGTGTCCCGAGCAATTTTAGAAGCTTGAAATCGAGGTAAAGTTGACATTTCCTTAGTCATACTTTCTTTTCTATGTTTACCCCCATTAACAGAACACAGACATTTATTTGATCAAAAATTTAAATCTTAAATTTATTCCCAATAATTAGCCCAAAACCTAAACTATCCAAAGAGTTGTTCTTTGTTTATCTCTCTCTCTGAAGCCCATCACAATGCTTAAGATATTGTAGATGCATGCAGAATTTTAAATTACTGTAACATGGTTGTGAGCATTTAATTCTTGATAAAACAAGAGAAATTGTTTTGAAAACTACTTGTGCAGTATCTAAAACTTAAGGGGTCTAGTCAACTTTCACTTCAAGGTGTTATTTTATTTCCATTTCAAATTGCAATCGCGGTACTTCTCATTAACAAGAAGATACAATAAAGGTCTAAAAATAAAGGTTTTGATAATTTATTTTGGTCCATTTATTTTCAATCTAAAATGAGAACTAAAATGGAAATTGTGTAACTCTAGCCACTTCTTTGTCGACATTTTAGACTCCTATTGTCATGATATTTCTATCCATTATGCCCTTGAATAAAAACAACACCTCGTTTCATTAGGCAAACTCGCTTTGAAACCACTGACTGAATTGCAATCTGCTAAAACTAGATCAAGTAATTCCAAAACCATAATTGCATGGTTTTTTAAAAAAATTGCAAGTAGGACAAATTATATATGAACTCTTAACTGTTCCATTAGTTGGGCATATTACCCATATTCTCATTTTTATCGCTGCTAATCCTTTATTATTTGTATGTTTCTATCGAATAATTGATATATTCACCTTAAATGTACCCAGAAGTAGTACTTCAACAACATTACACTTGATTAATCAGAAATGTTGTTTTAAACATATGCAAAACAAAGATCTTGCTTTGCCATCATAACTGCTAAATATGACCATTTTGTTCTATCATAAATACAAAGTAATATTTTCTCTGCTGAATCAAAATTTTTAAAAGAAATAATATTTTGCATGTATTTTTTTCTCTTTTTATGGTTGTTTGTACAATGCTGCTAGCTTCCCTAATGCGAGAAATAAACTTTTTTTTCCAATTGAGTTGGCTATCTCTCTATTCTTCTTCAGTTAGGGCTAGATGCACTTCAACAAGAATCTTCGTTGAGGTACTTGCAATATAACAAGTTCAACCTCTTTGCGTCAAAAAGAAATTTCCATTGGAACAGTTATCCAGACAGCTTGCACACTACAACCACATACCACTACATTTAAATTGTCCCAACTCAACATAATCACAAAGTCCCTTCTATAGTAATAAAATTAATAAGAGCTTCCATGGATTAATTTTATGATCATTGTCATCCGCCTAACAAGGTTGTACATCATTCAATCAAGCTATGAGAGCTCTGCAAGAATTCATGTCTATGAAATAGTTCCTTGTTACTGAAACCATACGTGCATACAAACAATGAACATGAACATCACGTAACTAAGTATTCAACATAGTACCTTCCTCCCTTCACTCAACCTCTGACGAACTATTTGACCAAGAGTTGGCTGCACTTGGAGAAAAGAATATCAAGTAAAACATGAATCAATTGAAGCACCATAAAGTTCTTTAGGAAAGTATGAAAAACAATTCCCACATACCTTTACAGGCTGAAAGAGCTCATCTATCACATTCTGAGTTCTTGAGTCTTCTGAAGAATTGCTAATGCCTGAAGATGTCACATTTACATTGGCATTTGCATGATTAGTAGCACTAGAACTACCAGTTGTAGAAGCCTGCCTTTTCGGTTGCCTTCTTTGATGTCCACTAGGTGTTCTCAATAATCTCCAAGTAAAAACTACTGCAAAAGCTAGCCCAGCTATAGCCCCAATGGGTCGTGAATCCTACAGTTGACCCAACAAATTTAGAAAATCAATTGGTATAAAATATAAATGCACATTACAATCATTGAACGATAAATATAACTACTCAATTGTTAATTCGGCACCTAAACTTTATGAGTATGTGTCATTTTCTTTCCTACAAAAGATAAAGAAATTGGTGCGGAAGCGCTATGAATTAATTGAATGAAAGAACTATATTGGAATAACTTGTTGTGTATTAATTATATTTATAGGCAAGATTATTTCCTACGTCTAATAGCATTAGGAAATTGAGACTAATTGAAACTATAATCCTAATCAATTAAAAGATAAAAGTCCTATCACAATTATACAAGAAAACTAGAAAAGATAATCAAAAGATAAACTCCTAGATAAGGTGAAACTATTAATTGTAGTTGATGTACTACATCAGAAATACTAGTAATTCCACCTCAATAACATGCAGTCTTTTCCTTCCTATGGGTCATTTTCTAGGTTGGCGGGTGGTGGGCGAACTAATGATAAGAGAGTAATTACAATTCCTGTCAAACATCAACCAATCAAAACTGTCCAGAATTTTGTTACTATTTCTTCCCCTTAATTTCATACATGTTAGGAACATGCTTGGGACACTTAGAAATAAGAATATGTACATCCATAATCTGGTGCTCCCCACAAGTATAGGAAGTCTAAGATTGCTCTATGTAGGCAAATTTTCGGAGGCATATGCCTGAAGGAGCAAGGAAAATATCAGATAACATGATGATATTGAAATCATACAACTCTAGAATAGAGAACAAATCTACAGTGAAGGACAAAAAAAATATACGCACATACACGTATGTATATCTATATCTATATCTATGAGAGAGAGAGAGAGGGAGGGAGGGAGACGGTTTGCTCAAATCAGTGTTACTTGAGCTGACATCAAGCTACATTTAGCTACCTGTAGCGTGATCCGTTCAGATCTAAAACCTTCCTATTGTTCAAGTTGATTATTTTCTTGCATCAAAGAGCCATTAATCTTAGATATCAGATAAATGGAGGAATAGTATGTTATTTGCCATTTATAAAATAAAGGATATATTCATGACGTTCAAATTGTCGTAGCATTAAGTTAACGAGTCACATAATCACACTGTGAGGAGAGAATGACCAAGAGACGAATTAGGCTTGAGAGGACAAACTCAGAAAATCAATTTGGATTCATGACTATCAATTGTTTAAGGAGGCTAGTGGACAGACCCTACATAAGTATGGGATGATATAAGGCTTTATTGAGTTGAGTTTAAAAACCATAGAATTAATAGTCAAAATCTATTAATTGTCCCTCAGCAGTTGTCTACAATATTTTTTAACAGCTGTACTATCTGCCATAAAACCTTTGTGACTAGTTTTCCAATTTCCATTTTAGAGTTGTTTACTGGTTTACTTTTTTTGTAATTATCTGCCAAACTTCAGACATCCATTTTGTTAAACATGGGGAATGAGTTCCTTTTTCAGGCAGTCAGGAAATATTACACTAGAGATATAACACATAAGTAGAGAAGCCAATACCTAAACAAAGGAGGAAAAGTGCAGATTCGTTAAGCTGGAAGAGAAAGTACATGTCAATTAAGGGTGTGTTTGAGCCACATTATTTTGGAAGAATGTATTATGGAATAGTAGATTGACGGAGAATGTATGGTTGAAAAAGAAGGGAAAAGTTATTGATGTAATGGAAAATATTATTTTATTGAAGAATGTGTGGTTGAAAATGAGTAGAAGAATGAGAACGAAAATTTTAATGTGTACCAAACATAGGCTAAATACAACTTTTTGGGATTGCAAGCTGTACTATTGCCATTGCAATATTTTTTTGCTGCAGTAATTCATTTATCGCACTCTCATTACCCTAAACCTTTTGTTTATATTTGATCCTTAGATTGGCTTTGGGTGAACGGTCAAAGTTACTATTTAATATTTTATTAGAACTTAGGCATTTATGTTCGGGTTTAAAGTTATACATATAGAGTCTGTTTGAGCCACATTATAATGAGAATGAGAATGAAAATGAAAAATATAGCCGTTATGGAGCCATACACAAAAGATAGAAAGTTTGAATAATATAGTCGTTAAGAGCTCCACACAAGAGATAGAAAGTTTGAATTTTAATGTTGATGTGATGAATAACGGTCATATTTTTCATTATAATGAAGAAAAAATGTGGCTCAAACGGGCTCATAATAATTGCTCCAAGCAGCTTCATGAGCACTCAAGTCTCACCACATCCTTATAATCATAAGGAAATAGAACTTATTTATCTGCAATTTATGAGGAGTTCTTTAGCCTGTCAAGAGGAATAACATTTCTTTTACATGCCTAGGTGTTTAAAAAAGTGCCTGAGGCACCACTCCATGTGAGGTGGCATAAACCTTCGTGCAGGTAAGGGGTGTGCTCATTGATCATTCCCGTTTTATGCCTCTTTTTTTTACTAAACACAACGTTTTGGAATGGTTACCAGGATGTTTTGTGGTATCCCTGGTCATTTGAATACATTCAACTAAAACTAAGAAAAGAAAAATGCAGATTCAGTAGAGAATAAGTTTGAAAGTCTTGAATGCCCCCAACCTTATATTCCTACAACTTAGGGGTGACCACCCTCCATAAAAGACATTGTCTCTTTTTGGCAGATAAAGACCAAGGACAGGCTGCCGGTTATAGGAGACCACCTTCTCGTTCTTGTACATTATTCTTTGTTGTCTCAGTGTTTCTTTTTATTTTCTTTAAAAGACAAAATATATAAAATTCTTGCATAGACCGGTTAGTTGGTGCATTTGTTTAAGTCTTTCAGTTGTTTCTTAATTGTTTCTTTTACTTCCCACTTGCTGATGGTTTCTTGGGTTCCTTTTTTCCTTTAGTTGCACTTGCTAGTTAGTGATTAGTTGTCAGCTTCAGGATTTCATGTATTTCAATAACTTTTTCTTCTAGTTTCTACTTGTATCTGGTAAATTATTTCCTTCGGTGTTTTTCTTTTGCTTGCTGACTGTGGGTTAATTATCATTCACCCGAAAATAATATGATAACATTATATCGCTAAATCGCATATTTTAAACCTAGATTACTTTTTTCTACTTTCGTAGATTGGAGTGCATTATGTAACTAATTGAAGTATTTAATTGTTTTGTGCAGAGGCTCATTTCTTAAATGAACTCAAGACTTAAACCTCGCCTGATGGAGACAAAAGGTGTTCATACACAGTAGAGCCTTTTTAAACATTGTTATACATTGTCTTAATCCTTGTGTTCAGCATGTCATGAGCTTCTCTGCACCGTGAATTATCTGCTACTGACTCCTTTTTCACAAATTTTGACACTTCATCAACAAGCAACCTCTTAGGAAATAATACAATCACAATTTATTGCACCAATCATTTCCAAATCTTGACACAATCAACCACTTTTTACAAAAAAGGGGCATCATTTATTACTTGCTTGCTAAACTGCTTTTTCATTGACATGCAGTTACTTTAACAAAAAGAGTAAACACGGATGATTTTGTCAATAATACAAAGTTTAAAGTCGGTTTACTTTTAAGTAATAACTACACATAACTACTTAAGTACTCATACGTGTGAGTCAAAGTTCCATAAACCCTCTTGCATCATCATATATAAATTCTTGCCTAACCATATTGATCAAAGAATTTTCCTTTCCGGAATGTGATAAAAATGGAAACACATTGCGAATTAATACTCAAAATTACGTTAATTGCCAACTCATACTTGCCGAAATAAAAACATTTATAAATAAAATAATATTATTTATCATTATGACGATACAATATCGGCAATGTGGCAGTCCACGTGGAATAATGAGATTGAATAGTTCAATTCTCATAATGATAAATAGTATTACTCTTATAAATATTCAATTCAAAGCAATTACCATTTAAAATGAGGAGACTTGGTATTTAAGTAATGGAGTAACATTCCGCGGAAAAACAAATAATCTAACAGATGTAACACTAATGCAATCAGCTGCACTCATTCTCAGCAACAACATTTCAGGACAGTTTTATATTTCTAAGCACACTGGTAAACATTTGCATCAGAAACTAGTTTCTGCTTCAATTACAAGTAATTAAAGACAGCCCAGCACTAATAAGCTAATTTCTTGGGAAAAATGTCATTTCTTAATACCTAACACACTCATAAATATAATATTTTTTTCTTTTTTCTCAAAACCACCATAATAATAATAATCAAGGTTCAGTTTCTTGTAAGCCCGTTGTTTGTTACCGATTTATAAACCAAAGTTTCATCCGCCATTAATGAAAAAACAACCAATTAAATTTCATCGTTTTAGTTAATAAAATAAGAGAAACCCATCATTAAATCACTACATTCACATGGGAAAAAAATGAACATGCATGATAAATAAATAAAAAATGGGAAAAATCAACAGATATGAATAATTAGAAATGGAAAAAGAAATTGAACGGATAGAAACAGAAACTGAACCAAATTACGGAAGAGATTGGAAATCTTGATGGAGAAAAAAGCGCCGACACGCTTGATCAGCTGCAGGAAATCCTCCTTGGAATAATCAGCCATGGCACCCTCGAATTCTCCACTAATTAAATAATTGACGATGATTTTCTATGCAGAACGTGAATTGGTGATTTGGAAAGGAAGGAAAGGAAATCTTCAATCTCGGGTTTCCGCACTTGCCCACACTGTGGAAGATTCAAAGGCTTTTGTTTTTGTATACCATAAAAGTGGTCAGGACGGTGACTCTGTAGGTGGGGTGGGGTCGGGAGGCGGAGAGAGGTCAGAGCTTCCTTCCTTCCTTTTTTTTAAAAAAAATAATAATAAATACTCTTTTCCCGAAACATATCACCTAATTTAAATTATTATCAAATATTTTATTTTTATTTTCTTTTTGTTGAATTTCAAATCATATAAGTATTTTCATCAAATTAGATAAGTTGC
>CAIGRE010005699.1:0-14897 GCA_903798275.1 Fraxinus angustifolia subsp. syriaca
AGTTGCATTCCATAATAACTGTTCACTATTATGATTATTTACTAACATTTTTTTATACTTAATTTTTCTAAATCCCATAAAATCCTTAATTTTTCAGTTTTACCTAATTTCCTCTACTTTGTGGGCCGTATGCTATATTCTTTCCATACATGCTTCATTTTCTTAGGCCAAAATTTGTTGGGCTTCGATTTGTGACTAAATCCACATAAAAATTTGGTTTCTTTATGTAGTGTTTGTATACAACCTTTTTCCGTAGTCTTTGAGTTTATAATGAAAGTTTGATTGAACTTTATGCAAATTAATTTTTTTACTCTTTACAAAAAGGTAATCATTTATGTGCTAAAACGCTCAAAGGTGCGCTACTTGAAACTTTTCTCCTTGCTCAAGCCGACTCGGAATTGAATTTATTGCAACACGTGTTAACCCTAAAAAATGGACTCAACAGATGCCGAGCCCACTCTTGCCACGTCAAGTACGGATTCAGCGCATTTCTACCGGAATGAGGACAGCAGTTAGGCACGAATGAAAGCAGGAGGCACTTTCTGACAAGAGACAAAAATATTCGGACTCCGACGGTATGATTGGAAGGCGACCACGCTATCAATGATCGCCAAAATAAAGTACTTGAGAATAAATTTCTCCTTATTAGTAGGATATGTGGAAGGATAAATGTAGTGACATGGTGATATGTGTTGGAGTATTCATATATTTGCTATAATGTTTGCTAAATATATAAAGAACAAAGTATATAAATCTTCTCCAATCTATGTTTTTCCCAAGAATCAAGACCTTTCTTGTTTAATTGTATGATTACAAAGATCCCAACCCCGTCTTCATACAAAGAAAAGCTATTTATAATAATCTAACTGGCGTAAAGATCATTGGATCAACATCCACGTGGCAGCATCTTTGCATCCAAAGCCTCACATCAGGGTCTACTTTAAGTATTCAATGTTTTGGGCAGAAGGTTTACCGTCCTAGTTGTAGGTTGACATACTGACACCTTTTACCATTTGTCTTACCAATCACTTCTGAAAGATCTTCGGATCCACAATGGGGAGCAGCATTTGACTTGGTCGCATTAGGGTCAGCCCTCGCTGAAGGACCCCTAGCGGTAAAGAGTTCAGATTTCTTTTATTAGACCTCTATGTGGGACTTCGGAAGTTTCGTTGTTTGGGCTCTTGGAGGAGCCTCAGACCACCATAATCTTTGTTGACTTTCTGCCAACCTAGCTGCTGATGACATAAGGCTGTCCACGTGGACTCGTTGCTTACGCATCGTCGTACGTGGAGCTTTCATTTNTCCACGTGGACTCGTTGCTTACGCATCGTCGTACGTGGAGCTTTCATTTTTGAGGAGAAACAATAGTCCTCCAAGTCTATTCGTGATTATTCATGTAACGCATGGACTTTCGGGTGATATGTATTTTCTCACGGAGGAGAGGTCCTAAGACCAGGCAGACCCTCTTATTTACGTCTGTAGGGACGGTTCGTCCTTTGGGAGCCCTAGGAGCATCTGTTGTTAACACAACGACTTCGGGTCTCTATTTTACGAGGAGCTTCGTTGTTGTCAAACAGTTTTGTGGATCACGAGGCCTTAAACATCGTGCCTTAATGATGTGATGTTATTGGCTATTCCCAATGGGAGGCAATCATGATGGCGCAATTCATAATACACACAGTGGCCGCCGTATCTAATGCGCAATCATGACTGTCTTCTCTGCTTCCCATTTATGTCCTAGTTGTGAAGGGGCACGTGCATCTGACGTATTAATCCGAACTTTTGAATATGAAGCATCCGGGGGAATGGGCGGCTCTGATCTCTATCTCCAGACATGCGGCTAGATGGTTTAGATCTTGATCCAACGGCTGGGGTGGGATTTTCATGCCTATAAAAAGACTTCGTCCTTATGAATTATCCCTTTTCTTTTTACCTTCACACAATTGTCGCCTGCAAGTTCCGCTCTATTTAATCTCTACAAGCTTTTCTAGCCATTTTTTCCCAGGATTTACCTGTAAGTGTCGTGAATTTGCAGCATTTTCCTCGAAGGATTTGTTTTTCTTCATCTTGAGGTCAATGGCATCTTCTTCTTCTTCTAAGGGTAGTTCGGGGATACATAGACTAGCGGGTAAGATGGGGATTGAGATTACCCCTACTGCCGCATCGTTAGGGCCGTTGAAGCTGGCAGGGGTGCAACCACTTCAGGGGGAGAGTCTGGAAATGAGGATAGATGGATATCTTGGGGGGCAGCCAAAGTTCCTTTGAATGCCACTCCGACCAAGTTAGCCGAACTTAGGAGAAAGTATAGGATTTCCTACAAAATAGAACTTTTATCCCCCTCTCCAGATGAACGACCCTGCCACCTAAGGCAAGGGTACGTGGCCATTAGCGAATATTTGCTTAAATCGAGACTTCATCTTCCCATTCACCCTTTCTTCCGAGCTTTCCTTAGGTTATACGGCTGGCTCCTACTCAGCTATCTCCGAATGCTTGGGCCCAAATGGTTGGGTCCTATATTCTTTGGAAACAAGTCTCCTTGGGCGAGGATATGCCCCTTTATGTTTTTCAAACCATCTTTCAGCCTAGGTCCATATGCAAAGAGGATTCCAGGGGTTGGTACTCCATATGCCTATGAAGGATCATACTCCATTGATGACAGGTCTTTCCTCCTCCATCAAGGGGTAGAAAGATACCGATTCTGGGTTCGAGGGAAGTGGCAGGAGTGCGAGGGTAAAACTGTCCCCTTTGTCAAAGTTTCGACCTTCTACTCCGAACCCAGTGAGTGCTATTTCATTGCTTTCTATAGCAGCTGCTGGGCGATTCCCCTTACTGACATGATGCTTGTTTTTCAGGAACCATTGAGCGTTTAGAGCTTGACAGGGGGCACTGGGAGGTTTTCGGACGTTTATTGCTTACCTTCCTCTCTTTGGGATTTTAACAATCTTATCGTTCCTCAACACTTTTACAAGGAATTGAACATGATGGCCTCCAGAGGTAGGGGGAGCTTCGACATTTACAATAGTGTTCACTTGTATATTATTCCAACTCGTCTGAATTTGCGTTTACTTCTTTTTATAGAAAATTTTGAGAAAAGGAAACTCCCTACCCCTGATATGGAAACTATCCTTGCTGCCACTGTGACTTTTGGCAAAAGGGAGTGAAAGGTACATCAGCTAAGGATAGGTTGATTAAGAAAAAGGTTAAGAGGGTTAGCAAAGAGGCTGGCTCCCACGAGGAGGCGGAAGCTACCGCTCCAGACAGGGGGAAGAATGTGGCTGTGGAAGAGCCAAAAAGAAAGTTCAGAATGTTCGCCACCGGGGTTGGCAGCTCTCGTGACATTCATCCTCTACGGTACGAGGTTCCGGTTAGGCATAAGCTCCTAGCAGCTTCAACCACTGTAACAACTGGGGGTCTCAAGAGATCTGTTTCATCTGATCCACATGAGCAGACTCCTACAAAAAGGAGGTAGGAAGACCCTGCTGCATCTGACGCTCCGCTATGCAAATTAGCCCTTCGAAGGAGGCCTGATGAGCTTTCCTCCGAGGTCCTTTCCCTCATTCCTCCCGAAGTTCGAATGGCAACGTCGACTTTCCACAAATTCTGGATTGATAAATGGAAATCTTTTATCGAGACTCAGGATGAGGTGGACGTTGTGGCCACTACTTTAGCCAATTTCTCGTGATCCTTTGGTATGATGATAGAGATAGACACCCTCTTCAAAACTTTACAAAGAAAAAATCGAGAATTCGTGGGAAAGGCTACCCAGTCTGAAGAGGTAGCCAAGAAAGCCCTGGCCGACACTGAGGTAGCTAAGAAGAAGGAGGCAGAGGAGGCTGCCAAACTCGCTTCTGCTTTGACAGAGAATGAATTCTCGAAGAAGGAGGTTCACGAGTCGCAGAGCGAGGTAGCTACTTTGACGAAGCAGGTGAAGACTTCTGATGCCCACCAAAAACTTACTACCGAAGCTCTTGAGAAGGCTAATGAAGAGAACTTAGAAATGAAATGGAAAATAGGGGAATTGACCTCCCAGGTATCTGGCCTTACGGAAGAGGTGGAAACTATTCGCAACGATACTGAGCTTGCCAGCAGAAATGCTGAGCAAAACTTCTTGGCGAACTTTCACCTTACTGAACACTACCAGCGGTTCGGTAGATATTGGAGAACGTATACCTATAATGAAGTGATTGAATGGCTGGAGGAGCATAACTAGAGGGTTCAAATTTTCGACATGCGAACTGAGTTCTTGGAAGATGAGGAGGAATCCCAGACCCCTCTTGAGGCTGGAGATATGGCGAAGGCTGACGAAGCTATTGGGGCATAGGAAAATCTAGCTGAAGCTGGGGCCATAGTGCATTTTGAACCTCCTCAATCTCGTTTCTCCCAGAATGAAGTGTAAGGACTTCGGTCCAATTCGTGTAAATTGATTCTTCTTTTAATGGAATTGATTGCTTTCTCTCTTCTCCTTTAACATCGTGTGATCTTGATGTGGATGTTTGACTTTTGATGGAATTAAAAGCTTTTCCCTTATTCTTATCACTGCCCATTAAGGACTTCTGACTTTTAACACATTGCTTCGTGTTGCAACTTCTAACCCTTAATCACTTAATCAAATAACGAAATTTTCTTTGGAACGTTGTGCATTCTTAGTCTTTGATGTTACTAATTTCGTGCCGACTTTATTAACAAGTAGCTGACATTCGCAGTAAGTACTTGAAGATTAGGTATATTTTAATGAGTGATCCTTCTGTTAAGGTTGAGATCCCTATAGGTTTTCGAATCTGCGCAGGGGTTGGTCCAGCCTTGAGGCTTTTGAAGTTACCTAACCGGAGTTGTAAATATTGGTAAGCAAGAATATGTATGTAACACCCTAATCCCCCAAGTTCAGGGATAAATATTTATGTTATGCATGAAATTTGAAAAGTGGCAAGTGAATTTGTTGATGCCGTAAGTCATTGGGAAGTGAAAGTTAGTTCATCACTGAACCTGCAGAAGATATAAATCTTTGAATGAAGGTTGATTCATTACTGAACTTACAGACCTATGAGCCTTCACGAAGTAGGTGTTAGTTCGTTCCTGAACCTGCAGATGTTATGAATCTTTGTTTGAAGGTTGATTCATTACTGAACTTGTAGAGGCTTATGAGCCTTCATGAAGTAGGTATTAGTTCGTTCCTGAATCTGCAAATGTTGTGAATCTTTGAACGAATGCTGATTCATTACTGAACTTGTAGAGGCTAGCTCGTTTTACGTGTTTCCAAGATGATAGTTGTATTGAATCGACTTCCAATGCACGTGTAGCCGTATTGGTTTAAATGCATAATGACGGCTGATCATTTATTTGCTTGCCCTCTCGAATTCTACTGTACACTAATGTCTTTTTTGTGAGCCACACGCGCTCATCTGGGGCATTGATAATAGAAAAATGTTCCGATTCAATGGTTCCGATTGTATGTCAATTTTGACGCTCTTGATTATTGCGACTTCAATCTCAATGGATGGGATTTATAATGCTTGCTATATAAGATCTGAAATCTAGTTGTTTTGACACTTTTACGTTCACAAACTTTGCTAATACCTTTCGCTTTTCCTAGAGAGAGTTCTTTGATAACTGATTCTCCAATAGCTTTTTGTGATTAAATCTAGAGGACATGTCATAACCGCAGGATATATGGCTCCAAAGAGAGAATATCCCAAACCTGATATGGCGACGATTCTTAATGCCACCGCCCAAAAATCTTCTTTGGGAGCAAGGCTAAAACCAGGATGCCATGCAACGAATTCGACTGCGAAGGAAACAGGAAGGGAAACATCTCAAGGATTTGAACCTACCGCCAACAGGGGCAAGGAAATAGCTGAAGAGCCCATAAAGAGAAGGAAAATGGCCCTGCTGGTGGGTGCTCCGATAGTTTTGGGATGACTGTGTCTTATGTAGGAAAAGTGACTCCTGAGCATCCCAAGCTGCTACAAGCCTCATTCGATGCTACGATGGAGGAGCAGCTTCGGGAAATTAGTGATTATGTCGGAGATACTTCGTCAACTTCTACGGAGGCTCCTCAAGAGGTAATGGAAATGACCCCAGGGAAATTCGAAAACTTCATAGGGAGTCGTGATAGCAAAATCGCTGCAGTGGTGATTCAGATGCTGCCTGCTGAGGTCCGAAGCCCAATTGTGGCCTTCGATAAATTTTAGACTGACAGGTGGCAAGATTATGAGGCCACCTGCTATACAGTGGACTTGACCGCCACCTTGGTGAGTCAGAGTGCCAGGGCTTTCAGGATAGCCTTGGAATGCCAGAAAGTTTTGGCCAATATTCAGCAGAGGAACAAAACTTCATATAATAAGCTGAATGTTGTCGAGGCTGAACTTAGGAAGCTCCGTGTCGAAGCTGATGAATTGCAATTCTGTAAAGCTGGAAATGAAGCGAGGTTAACCTCTGCACTAGCCAAAATCGAGACTATGAAGCTCGAGGTCCATGAATCACAATGTAAAGTGGCCTCGCTGACCAAAAAGGTGGAGATTTCCAACAACCATCAGAGGCTTACTGCCAAGGCCTTGGATAAAACTAATGCTCAACTAGCTGTTATTAAGGCAGAGATGAGAAAGGCTAGGACAGAGGTTGAAGAGCTGAATGTTCATAAATTTGAGGGTGAGGTGAAGTTAGCCTCCGCCTTAACTGAAATTGAAACCCTGAAGCTAGAGGTCCATGACTCACAATGTGAAGTGGCTGGGGACTTTATGGAGAAACAAGTGGAATGGTATGCCAACGAGTGTCGTATGTATGAGATAGATGTCGTCGAGGCGGGTGACATTGAAGTGAGATCTTATGTTGCTAATTTTTATAATACCGAGGAGAATTAGCGCCTCGGACTATATTGGAGGAAGTATGCGTACAATGAGGTGATCAGCAATGTAGAAGAGTTATTTCCTGACATTGAAGCCTCGGGACTAAAGACAGAGTTTCTTGAAAAGAAAATGCCTCAGACTCCCACTAGTGAGGATTGCATAGAGGTGGTACCCTCAGAGGCTCCAACAGAGGAAGTGGCCTCTACCCCTACTGATGAGGACCGACTACCTCCCCCTCTCCATAAATAGGAAGACATTTTATTTTGATTTTATCATATGCAAAGCCTTCGGGCCCCCATTGTACTTGTTTTGACGAATGAAAGAAACGTTCCTTTCCGTCCCTTCTTTTAATCTTCTCGTTTTGTTCGCAACGGAAATTTAATAAAGTGTTCATCATAATAGATTGAATCAAATTTAACCTAAATGGAGCCAGCTGAACTGACTTGAGCAGGGTCTGATCTAGGCAAATTTTAACTGAATAACCTTGAGTTAGCTTCACATTGCTGGACGCTACTGGATAACCCCATAGGTTAAGTACTTCTTTGAAGGTACGTGAGGTCAGCGTCTGAATTCAAGCGAGGAGACCCCTGCTGGGAGAATCATCCTCTCTTTCGAGGTGCCTACGTGTCATTGCATGGTGGATGGTTTATCCATGCAAAGGCTTCTCCCTGACATGCAATTTTGTCAAAGGAAGGCATGTGAGGTCAACATCGGAATTCAAGCGTGGAGACCCATGCTGGGAAAATCGTCCTCTCTTTCGAGGTGCTTACGTGTTCTTGCATGGTGGATGGTTCATCCATGCAAAGGCTTCTACCTGACATATGATTTTGTCAAAGAAAGGTATGTGAGGTCAGCATCGAAATTCAAGTGAGGAGACCCCTGCCAGGAGAATCGTCCTCTCTTCCAAGGTGCCTACGCATCCTTGCATGGTGGATGGTTCATCCATGCAAAGGCTTCTCACTGACGTACAATTTTGTCAAAGGAAGACATGTGAGGTTAGCATCGAAATTCATGCGAGGAGACCCCCGCTGAGAGAATCGTCCTCTTTTTCGAGGTGCTTACATTTCCTGAGTTGCCCGAAAATACATTCTGGAATCAAAGGTTTATTTCATTTGCAAATGTTGGGAAAAACCCTCCAGCTACAGTTTACATTCATTGATAATACATTTTCAGGTGCTCAACGTTCCAAGGATGTGGCTGTACCTTGCCATCTATGTCTTTGATCCAGTAAGTTCTTGGCCGGATTTCTTTCTCTATGTGGTAGGGCCTTTCCCAATTAGGTCCCATGATGCCTATCCCTGGTTCTCTGGAAGATAAAAAGACTATTCGAAGCACTAAATTTTCCATCCTGAAGGATCTCTTTTTCACTTTGGCATTGAAATACCTGGCCATCTTCCTTTGGTACATTGCCATTTTGACTTGGGAATTGTCTCTCCTTTCTTCAAGGAGGTCTAAGCCACATCTTCTCATTTCATCATTGTCTACTTCGTTAAAGTGTATTTGCCTGGGAGAGGGAAGGCCTACTTCGACGGGGCTCATGGCCTCTGCCTCATACGCCATAGAGAATGGGGTCTCCCCTGTTGCAGTCCGGCTGGTGGTTCGGATTACCCAAAGGACTTGGGGTAGTTCTTCCACCTAGGCCCCTTTTGAGGCATCAAGCTTCCTTTTTAGGATGTACTTGATTGTCTTGTTTACGGCTTCAACTTGTCCATTAGCCTGGGGGTGATGTGGGGAAGAAAAATACTTCTTAATACCCAATTCTTCACACATCTCTCAGACTTTTTTTGTTGTCAAATTGTTGGCCATTGTCTGAAATGATTGAATGGAGAATACTAAACCTGCAGATAAGGTTCCTCCAGAGGAACTTCGAGGTATTTGCTTCAGTTATTCTTGCAAGTGGCTCAGCCTCTACCCATTTTGTGAAGTAGTCGATAGCGACGATGTCGAAGCTAGCGCTTCCTCTTTCCTTTAGCATTGGTCCAATTAAATCAATCCTCAACTTCGTAAATGGCCAGGGGCTGGAAACTACATTCAGTTCTTGTGGGGGCTGCCTTGGGATGGTGGCGAATTGCTGGCACTTGTCACACTTTTGGACAAACTGTTGTGCATCATTTTTCAAGGTAGGTCAGTAGTATCCTTGTCTTAGCACTTTTTGTGCCAATAACCATCCTCCAGTGTGATTGCCACACACATTTTCATGAATTTCCCTGAGTACATAGTTCGTCTGTTCTCCTCCAATGCACCTTAACAGGGGCAATGAAAATCCACGCTTATATAATATGTCAACCTGAAAAATGAAATGGGCAGCCCTCCTCCTTAGTTTTCTAGCTTCCTCTTTATGAGAAGGTAGGTTCTGGTCCTTGAGATAGGATATGATGGGATCCATCCAGGAGGGTGTACCCTTTACCCACATCGCCATTTCTCCTACCTCAATCGAGGGTTTGGGCAAGTGCTCTATTGGAACAACAATGAGCAGTTCGAAATCCTTGCTACTTGCCAGCTTGGCCAGTACGTCAGCGTGGGCGTTGTGAGATCTCGGTACTTGTATTAATTGGAACTTTTTGAAGGAAGGGACCAAGCTCATTACTAATTTTATGTAGGAAGCCATAGTTTTGTCCCTTGCGGAATAGTTCCCATGAACCTAGCTAACAACTAGCTGAGAATCACTACTAATTATGAGCCTCTTGATTTGTCCTTGGCCAACTGAAGACCAGCCAAAAAAGTTTCATATTCTACCGCGTTGTTCGTTGCTTGGAAGCCAAACCTTACAGCGCATGTTAATTTATGCCCTTTGGGATAACTAGCACGATTCCTGCCCCTGATCCTGTATCCCTAGAGGATCCATCAACTGAGAGTCTCCATATTGGAGGTTCGGAGGGTTCTATCTCTTCTTCGATGATTGGTACGAGGCTGAATTCTGCCACAAAGTCTGCCATGGCTTATCTTATGATGGCTAACCTTAATTTAAAGATGATATCAAATTCACTGAACTCAACAGACCATTTAAGCAGTCTCCCTGAGGCGTCAGGCTTTTGGAGCACTTGTTTAAGGGGATAATTTATCAGAACATGGATGTTGTGAGCTTGAAAATACGGTATTAGCTTCTTGGAAGCTATTACCAGGGCGATGGCCAACTTTCCATGTCGGGATATCGTGTCTCCGCTGTAACCAATGCCTTACTTACGTAGTATACTGGCAATTGATGACTGTCTTCCTCCCTTATTAAGACTCAGCTCAGGGTCCCTGAGGTTACTGCTAAGTATAGGTACAATACTTCATGGTTCTTAGGTTTGGATAGGAGAGGTGCTTGACCCAGATGCTTCTCCAGCCCCTGCAGAGCCAACTCACATTCTTCTATCCATTGGAACTTGTTTCCTCCTTTGAGAATTTTGAAGAAAGGCAGACACTTGTCTGTTGCCTTAGAAATGAAACGATTCAGGGCTACAACTCGTCCGGTGAGGCTCTGCACCTCTTTTGGCTTTTGGGGCGACCTTATTTCTATCAAAGCTCTGACCTTTTTAGGATTCACTTCAATGCCTATTTTATTAACAATGTATTCGAGGAACTTGGCCGATGATACCCCAAATGCGCTTTTCAAGGGATTGAGTTTCATATGGTACCTTCGCAGAATGTGGAACATTTTGCTGAGGTGAGTAATGTGATCCACTGCTTTCAAACTTTTCATTAGCATGTCATCCACGTAGACCTCCATCATTTTACCAATGAGATCAGCAAACATTTTGTTAACCAACCTCTGGTACGTTGCTCCGGCGTTTTTCAATCCAAAGGGCATTGCTTTGTAGCAGTAGAGCCCTTTATCTATGACGAAAGAGGTGCGTTCTTAGTCTGGCGGAAACATCAAGATTTGGTTGTACCCAGAGTAGGTATACATAAAGCTAAGGAGTTCATGTCCAGCGGTTGAATCTACCAGCTGGTCTATTCTGGGAAGCGGGAAGCTGTCTTTTGGGCAAGTCTGGTTCAAGTTTGAAAAGTCAATGTAGACCCTCCACTTTCCGTTATGTTTCTTAACCAGAACTGGGTTGGATACCCATTTTGGGTAAATAGATTCTCTAATGAAGCCATTATCAATCAACTTCTTTACTTCATTTCTCAGAGCCTCGTACCTTTCCAAGTTTAGGGCCCTCCTTTTCTGTCGGTACGGCATAGATTTTTGTCAACGTTCAAATGATGACAGCTATCCCTGGGATTGATGCCTACCATGTTGCCATGCTTCTAAGCGAACACATCCAGATTGATCAGTAAGAAACTTTTCAACTTCTTTTTCATTTCCAGTGGTAGGTCGCTTCCCATTTGTAGTTGCTTTGTTGGATCTGTAGGGTCGGTTGGGAAGGATTCTAGTTCTTCCATTGGGGCTGTCAGAGGTTCGCAGTCAATAATGCGTAGATCTAGCTCTTCCAAGCTAACAACCATTGCCGCAGTTGGTCCTTGTTCTGGGGTCTGCATTGTGTTGGAGGTGCTTCCTTCTTCGGTGACTTCAGTCATGAGAACATCATCCCCTTGCTCAGGGGCAGTCCCTTGTTTAGGGGAGTCCTTCATTGCGATGTCAATGAAGATGATGTGTGTTCTGGGTTCAGCTTTCCTCAAAGAATTGGAGTAGCACTCCCGAGCTCCTCTTTGATCACCTCGAATAGTAACAATACCATTTTTAGTAGGAAATTTCATGCATAAGTGGTAGATTGAGGTGACCGCCCATAGTTCCTTCAAGGCGGGCCTTCCAAGTACCCCATGATAAGCGGAGTGACTATCAACTACAAGAAATTCCATAAAATGGCGAGCAATGAAAAGTTTCACCCCCACCTCTATAACAGAGTGATTTTTCCTTTTGGAACAATACTGTCTCCCGTGAAGCCATACAAGGGAGAACTCATTGGGGTTAGTTCATGGTCTACCTTCATTTTGTCAAAGGTTGTGCCAAATATAATATTGATTGAACTTCCATTATCCACTAACATTCTTTTCAAACCGTTGCGAGCCAAGACAGCCCTTATTACTAAAGCGTCACAGTGTGGGTAATGTACTTCAACTGTATCCTCTTGCGTAAAAGTGATTGGGGGGATTGCTATTCCATTTGGAGACTGGTTTAATATGTAGCTATTCATGGCTGGGCCATCTGCTTCCCTAGCATAATTTTTCTGAGAGTTTCTGGAATCTCCTCCCACATGAGGTCCACCAATGATGGTGTCAATTTCTCGAACGAGTTCATGGTCGTTGTTTGGTGGGGGAGCCCCGCCTCTATCTTTGAACGTCCCTAGATCTTTCAGTATCATTTTCTCTTCCACGTGGAAGGTTGTCATTATTTGGTCGACGTTGTTCATTGTTCGGAGGCCGTTGATTCGGCATACTTGGCAGATTTTTTGGGGGGCGTCTAGCAGCGTCACAGCAATTTTCCATTGGATCTCCGTAGGACTTATGGTAGGTGCAATATTGTAGTGCTTTGTTCCTATTTCTAAGTCCAGCACCTCGTCCCCTACTTCCCCCTTGGTGTGCATCTCTTGTTCGTTGGGCATTGGGGGGTTACATCGCCAGGACTGACTTCCTCTTATGCCAGGTCGACACCGCACTGAGTGTTGCCGCAACAAGTTCTTGCCCATGGTTCATCGAAGCCTGACTGTTCATTAAATGGGAAGTAGGTCTTTTTTCCCTTTGCATTTGTGGAGGTGGAGACCTTGGCTGGCCCTGTTCCTATGATATTTTAATTATTCATTGAGGATTTCACGCCTTATCATTTCCAACAAAGCATCATAGGTGGTAGGATCCTTGTTTTGTATATCCTTCAAGAAGAAGGAGTTCATGTCTAATCCTCTTCTCAAGGCAGCCAATGCTTCCTTATCTATGACTTGCATGCAATATGTCATTTCATCAGTAAATCGTGAAATGAAATTTTTCAGAGGTTCACCTTACTGTTGTCTCATGTCTTGTAGCCTTTGAATGGGTTTCTCCCATTCTTTGCTGGTTGCAAAACGTCTTAAGAAAGCTTTCTTGAATTCAGGCCAACTTCGGATACTTCCTTCTGGCAGCCTCGCATGCCATATTTCCATCCCTCCGCTTAAGGTCAAGTGGAAGGATCTACACTTCATTGCTGGGGTGGCTCCCTTCAGGTTCATGTGCATCTTATAATTATTCATGTGTTTGGCAGGATCGCCCTTCCATCATATTTTGGGATTTTAGGGAGCGTGAAGTGGTTTAACATGGGATCATCCCTTATAGCCTCGGAGAAAGGTGAGTGTTCATCATCATCATCCAGGTCGTAGGACCTCTAGGCCTATCGGGATCCTCGTTATCTCCTTGATGGAGTCGGGGAGGTATTTGGGACATTCCCGCTTTGTTCCTAGCCTTCTCCCGCCTTTCGCGCCTATTTCTAGGGGGTTGGGTCAGAGGTTCTTCTTGGAACATGGGCTGATCCCCATCCGAATAAGGGTCATCCTGCCTATTCCTAGGCACTGGAGGTGGAGGATAACCCGGCCTATTTCTAGGTTCTTGGGACGAATGGGCCTGCCTATTTCTAGGCACTTCTGGGGCTATTCTGTCAAAGATGCTTGCGGACCCTGGGGCCTATTTTTGTGCTCATAATCTGGAGAAAAGTTGAATGGGACTTCTTGCGGTCCTTCCGTAGGAGAATCAACTTCAGCTACTTATTCCTGGAGGGGAGGGGTCTCCATTCCATAATAACGCCCATCCACTTGGCTTTGGACCTCGTCTTCCTCCTGGTAATAAGCTCGAGCATCAAGAAAAACGTCTTCAGGGGCTGTGTATTGGCGCTGAGGGGCCTGATAACCTCTATGTCCTTGCATGTTCATCAACATTTCATGCATGGCCATGTTCTGTTACGTGATGTTTCTCATGTTGGCGGCCATGGTTGCCATTTTTCTAGTAAGCCTAGCCGCGACCCTTCCCCCTCCCCTAGAGCCTCTCCATCTTGTGTGACGTGCTGGGGCAGCGTGGGAAGGTTTCCCCTTTTTCAGGGCGTTCCCTCGCCCTTCTAAGGGCGGTCTTGTCAGTTGAACTCATCTTTCAAGCTATTTTGTTCCTTCCCTCAAGTGTGTCAGATTCTCACTTGCCCCCATTTTTACGGACAAATATCTTCTCTTCACCAAACCCACGAAAATCGTAGTCTGGCTCTTCTCCCACGTGTTTTAGTGGTTAAATGTAAGAACTTCCCACAGACGGTGTCAATCTGTTGACATTAAAAAATGGACTCAACAAATGTCAGGCCCACTCTTGCCACGTCAAGTATGAATTCGGCACGTTTCTACTGGAATGAGGACAGCAGTTAGGCACGAATGAACGCGGGAGGCACTTTTCGGCAAGAGACAAAATGTTCGGACTCCGGCGGTATGATTGGAAGGCGACCACGCTATCAATGATCGCCAAAATAAAGTACTCGAGAATAAATCTTTCATTCTTAGTAGGATATATAGAAGGATAAATGTAGTGACATGGTGATATGTGTTGGAGTCTTCATATATTTGCCATAATGTTTGCTAAATATATAAAGAACATAGTATATAAATCTTCTCCAATCTATGTTTTTCCCAAGAATCAAGACCTTTCTTGTTTAATTGTATGATTACAAAGATCCCAACCCCGTCTTTATACAAAGAAAAGCTATTTATAATAATCTAACTGGCGTAAAGATCATTGGATCAACATCCACGTGGCAGCATCTTTGCATCCAAAGCCTCACATCAAGGTCTACTTTAAGCATTCAATGTTTTGGGCAGAAGGTTTACCGTCTTAGTTGTAGGTTGACATACTGACACCTTTTACCATTTGTCTTATCAATCACTTCTGAAAGATCTCCGGATCTACAATGGGGAGCAGTATTTGACTTGGTCGCATTAGGGTCAGCCCTCGCTGAAGGACCCCTAGCGGTAAAGAGTTTCAGATTTCTTTTATTAGACCTCTATGTGGGACTTCGGAAGTTTTGTTGTTTGGGCTCTTGGAGGAGCCTCAGACCACCATAATCTTTGTTAACTTTCTGCCAACCTAGCTGCTGATGACATAGGGCTATCCACGTGGACTCGTTGCTTACGC
>CAIGRE010005726.1:0-11005 GCA_903798275.1 Fraxinus angustifolia subsp. syriaca
GATTACCATTTACAAAACCAGCAGGCTGTCTCATATATATAGTTTCATCTAGGTCACCATAGAGAATATCAGTTTTAACATCTAATTGATCAAGTTCCCATCTAATTTGAACAACAAGAGCAAGAATGCATCTTATGGTGGTATATTTAACAACAGGAGAAAAAATTTCAGTATAGTCAACCCCTTCCTTTTGTGTAAATCCTCTAGCTACCAATCTAGCTTTATACCTTACATTTTTATTCCCTCTTCACCTTCTTTTATCTTATAGATCCACTTACAATCAATTAGCTTTTGGTCTTTAAGCCTTTTAACCAATTCCCGTGTTTTATTTTTAAGGAGGGATTTCATTTCATTATCCATAGCAACTTTCCAAAGTATAGAATCTTTACAGTTTATGGCATCATCATAGGAGTCGGTTCATTTTCAAATTGATCTTGATAAGTAAATAAAGACAAAATCATCATCATCAACCCTTGCAAATGGTCTAACCTGTATTCTTTCTCTATCTCCTGTAAGTTGATATTCATTGAGAGGTAGAGTAGATGAACCAGTTTGATCTCTAGATTCAAGAATATTAACATTTTCCACAAAATATCATTTTCATCAATATCAGATTCATCAACAGCAAGTACAGGTGGTGCAGATGTTTCATTTTCAATTAAAGAAGACTCCACCTCAATTTGAACATCTTTTCCAGTCAAATTATTTTGTTTACCTTCTAAACATGGCATAATATATTCATTGAGGATAACATCTCTTCCAACAATAATCCTATAGTTTTTTTCATTTTTAACTCATCGTCTATAGCTGTTAATATTTTCACCATAACCCAAGAAAATACATTCAAGTGATCTAGGTTTTAATTTACCAATATTTTGATGAGCATATCTAGCACAATCAAATATTTTCAAGTGAGAATAATCAACAAGATTTTTAGACCACACAGTTTCAGGTACTTCAAAATTTAAAGCACTAGTAGATGTTCTATTTACAAGATAAATAGCAGTTTTTACAACTTCACCCCAAAACAGTTTAGGCAACCCACAACTCAAAAGCATGCATCTCACCATATTTAATAAAGTTCTATTCATTCTTTCAATTTTGTCATTTTGCTGAGGTGTGTAAATAACTATTTTATGTCTTAAAATGTCATTTTCTTTACAAAATTAAAATTCATAATTGCAGAATTCTAACCCATTTTCTGTTCTCAGAATCTTTATCTTATGATAAATTTGATTTTCAGTTTGTGTTTTCCAATCTTTGAAAATAGAAAAAGTTTCATTTTTTTTATTTTAATAAGAAAATTCAGATTTTTCTAGAAAAATCATTAATAACCAGAAGATAATATCTGAAGCCAGACAAGGTAGTCACAGTAGAAGGACCCCACAATCCAACATGCAAATATTCAAGCATTTGTTTCGATTTATGAATTACAGGTAAGAAATGTAATTTAACTTACTTGCCAATAACACACAATTCACAGGAACCAAAATCGCCAAGGTTTTGTTTTCCAAAAACTCATTTATTTTGTAAAGACTTCAAACTTTTCTTGCTAATATGGACAAATCTTTCATGCCATAATTTTACCAAAGTAAATAATTCAGGTAAAGTAGTAGCAGTTAAACCAATTAAAAGCTTTGCATTCAGAAAATAAAGATCATGTCTCTTAGGGGTGCTTATGATTAAATCAGTTCCCTTAAGAATTTCAATATGTCCTACAATATGACCAAGTCTTTCATGCCATAATTTTGCTAAAGTAAAGGTTTCAGGTAAAACAATATCAGTTAAACCAAGTAAATGCTTTGCATTCAAGAAATAAAGACCATATCACTTAGGGTTGCTAATAATTAGATTAGTGCCCCTAAGAATTTTAATATGCCATTGACCCAATTTTACGTTAAACTCCATGTCATCCAACATGTTTAGAGACACTAGATTTTTTTCTAATTCAGGAACATATCTGGTTTCTTTTAAGAAGAGTACATTGCCATTTTCAAGAAGCAGCTTAACAGTTCCTATTCCTTTTACTTTACAAGTCATATTGTTCCCCATTATTACATGTCTTGTTTCAAAGTCAAGAAAATATTTTTTATTATGACACATGAAAGGAACAATCAGAATCAAGAATCCACTCTTCGCCCAGCTTATTTTCATTATTAACAATGACTAAACCATCTTTAGAATTGTTTTTTTTTTAATACAGACTATGACAACATTTCCATCACTAAAGTCTTTATCTTTTGCTTCATTCTTTTTCTTGTAACAATTTTTAATAAAATGACAAATTTTACCACAATGATAGCATTTTTACCTTTAGCCTTATTCTTGGATTTATTCATATCATTCCCTTGTTCCTATCTTCATTTAGGGAACTAGAGTGAAAATTAGGTTTACTAAATCATTTTCCTTTTGCAAGTAAGTTATCACCATTATGAATTTTTGTCCTAGATTTAATTTCAAGAGCTTTATTTCCTAAAGCACTAATAATGTCATCAGTAGTGATCTGAACCCTACCATATTCAAGTGCAACCTTGATGTCTCTATATTTGTCACTAATGGAGTTTAACAGGCCTACATCTATCTAATCGTTTGAATGTTTTTCATCACAATTAGCCAAGAACTAATGATTTCATCAGTAGTAATCTGAACGCCACAATATTCAAGAGCAACCTTGATGCCTCTATATTTGTCACTAATGGAGTTTAACAAGACTACAGCCAACTAATCTTTTGAAAGCTTTTAATCACAGTTGACTAAGTCAATGGTCAGTTTAGTAAACCTGTTCAAGTTCTCATCCAAGTCAACATAAGGGTTCATTTTAAAAGAAAAAAATTGTTTCAACAGAAAACATTTGTTAGGGATAGTTTTAGTCATATATTTAGCTTGCAGTTTAGTCCACAGTTTAGAAGTAATCTTAGTTTCACAAATTTCTCTCACAACATTATTAGACAAGTACAAGAAAATAGTACTCCATACAACATCTTCAAGTTCAGTTCTCTTAGTAGAAAGTAAGTCTGCAGACCAACTATTAACAAGAGCCCTAGCAACTCTCATTTGCATTAAGATTGCTTTCATCTTTTGCCTCCATATATTAAAATCACATTTGCCATCAAATTGTGGAACATCATACTTAGCAGTGGCCATATGTAAAAGCACTTAATCTCATTTGCATTAAGATTGCTTTCATCTTTTAACACTAAATATTAAAATCACATTTACCATCAAATTGTGGAACTTCAAACTTAGCAGAAGCCATGTTTGAAAACAAGTATGATGCACAAATAGGGATTCAAGATAATAGTGATCACAATCAGAGACACAACAGTCACTGCAGCTCAAGAAATCACACTTAGTAATACAAGATTTCCAAATTTCAATCACAAGAACAATGAAACATGCAAAGCAAGCTGAATTAAAGAATACAACAGAGATCAGATGGTCTATGTTTAATAGACTTCTCCAACAGGATCCTCCAGATGAACCCCCATACTGGATTTATCTCATATTCTCAAGACCTCACAAGAGTCTTTGGACAAATATTAGTCTCTAGGGGATTTTGGTGTATGATAGATCAAGGGGAAAATTGAGAAACCCTAATATTTAAAAAACTATACATAAATGAAAAGATCTTACCCAGTGAGTTAAAAAGAAACTCGATATTTTTTATGTGCTTTAAAGTAGTTCCAAAATTTTTTGATCTACAATAGATCGAACATTTTCTGCGAAGATCCATGCATCTTGTTCTCAATCCTTGCTATGATACCACTGAAAAGGCCCAAGTCACACGATATTAAAACAAGATCCAAAGAATCATTCACAAAACAAAAAGTAAAGTTGCAGAAATTAAGATTGAACACAAAGAATTATTTCGGCTTAAGTCCTGGAGGTTCGACGACCAGATCTAACTCTTACATCCTCCGTTATGCATCCAAATTATGGATATTAGTTCAGTTGCACTAATAAGCCTAAAATGACAACAAAATTGCAAATTGTTCTTCAAATACAAGAAATGCACAAAAGACTAATTTCTAAAACACCAAAATGTTGATCGATAGAAGGGATCACACAAGATAACCTTCAACAGCCAACTGCACTACTTGACTACAAGAAACCCTTTATTCTCACAGCTATGATCTCAGACAACAGATTGTAGAGGCTAAAACACTAGTTGATCTCAGTTTACAAGTTCATCATGAGACATGAAGAACATGAAGATCTCAAACCCTAGTTTACAAGAAAAGGGAACTCTCAAAAGAACCTAGAAGACGAAGAACTCAAGAGCCAAGACCAAGTGAAAAAATATGTAACAGTGCACGTATATATATTTAGCATTAACAAACCATAGATCCAAGGGCCAGGAATAATTCACGTGTCACCATCTCAAAGAAGTTGCATTACTTTAAAGAAACGCATTTAGTAAACACGACTTTAGCCAATTTATGAGAGTACATCACTGATCACAGGTTCAAGCCTCAACTTCATATTGATAGTAGAGGAGAGCATTAGTAGGTCAAAACTGGAGTCAAAATAAGAGCCTAATTAACAAATACAATTAATTAACTAACTAATTAAACACAAATATTAATACATTAAAAATAAAAAGTACAAAAAAGTCATAAAAATAATTTTTAAATTTCAGTGGAACCCACTGACCCCACCTACCTCTACTGGAGCGGACCCTCAATTATGAAGGAACATGACATTTTGTATATTCAAAGTATACAATATTTATCCAGTACGCACTCATAAGTAGCGTTTGCGAGTTCCTATATCAACAAAAAAAAGTGTACAATATTGTTGACATTGCATAAATGATAAAAATCTGTGTCATTGATTGTTTTAAGTATTATTGAATCAATGACAAAATGTGAGTCATCACACACTATCAAAAAATTGTCAATATTAATGTAAATATAAAAGGACTGCAATTATAAATCTTCTATGCATAAAATAGAGCGATCATACTATATGTACTTTAACTTTTACAATTAAGAGGGTGTTTGTTGGGAATTAAAATTAGATTTTCAGTAGATTGTGGTAAAAAAATTTGAAATGTGTGGTTGAAAAGTTGTGGGACTCATGAAAGATGTGGTTAATATTGATTATTTGACTTTCACATAAATTAAAATTTGATTTTAATCTGTACCAAATAGGGCCTAAGTCTCCGTGGTAGATTTTAATTTCGGTCAAAGCTAACAACTAATTTTAATTACACATTTTATGGGATCTGCAACTTTTCAACTATACATTTCACTAATTTTTATCAAAATTACTAAAAATCCGATTTTAATCTCTATAAAGAAGAGTTAAGTTTGACATCATTTGACACGAAATCCATCATAGCCATTAATTTTCACCACACACTTTCAGTTCATTGGTTAGATTTTTAACACAGTGAGAATGTAAACTAGAATGTAGCTTAATTAAAAAGAGAACGAGGCATGGTTAATTTAAGTCCCGTTCGATAGAAATTAAAATCCAATTAAAATTGAAAATATAGTCGTTATTGGTCCCACTCGATTAATAAAAGTCAACAATAACGATCAATTTTTTAATTTTAATTCGATTTTAATCTCCACTGAATGACCTCTAATAAGAAATATATATACTCGGTAGAAATAGAGATAGAATAGAGGCTTCGGCGGGAAAAAGAAGCACAAACAGAAATACTGCACCAAAAGTAAAAGCAACCACCCCTGACCCCACCGCACCCCACATCCTATACACATATACATATTGTAGCATTTAACATGGAAACACAAAAGTGAAAAGGTAAAATATACAGAAAAATCTCTCCTCTTGAACTTGGCTGTCGATAAAGTAAGAACGAGATAGCCCTTTTTCAACAAGATTAATTCTTGGATTCATCTGGACCTATCTTCCTCTTCCCATCAGGTATTTGTATTATGATCCGTAATGTAATTTCGTCCATTTTTGCACACCCATTTAAGCTATGAAACTTCCGGATATTCTTTCTTGAAACTTACTCCAACTTTTATTCTTGATGGAACTAAATATATATTTTGTTTTGGCCCGGATTTGTGTAGAATTTACAACGGAATTGTATGTGGTGTGTTCATAATAATATGATTCATAGATGAAGGGGTAAAGTTGAGCCAAAATGGCTGCAAGGGAATAAATGATTTTTGCTTCGATAAAAAGAAAGCAACGGATATTTTGGTATGTTTGGTAGATATATACAACATGCTTCCAAAAAGAGCCGTTTATTTCTATGTTCATTCAACCATCACGTGCACACCTTGTGTGTTTCTGTTGAGTGCTACCAGAAGAAATTGTTTCTTCAATCAGAAAAATGCTTCTAAGTTCACATTTATCCATGATGAGCCCAAAGATCTGAAAAAATAAACATATTGAGAAGTGATGGCCAGTGTAAATTGAAAGTCCCATTTTAATTTTGAGTCATAACTTAAAAGTAATTGCAGTTGATCTGAGGGGGAATCACAAATTCTCATTTTACAACGGCCAGCAGGGATTAGTAACTTCTGGGCTTATTTCTAAACATTCAACATTGTGTTTGCATAGGTGAAGAGGAATTAGAAACTTGAATACCAATTGCTGTGTGCTCTACGAAATATCGGAATTCAGAAGAAGCAATGGAGAGCACAACCAACAGCGCCAAGATTAGATATTCTATGATCATAAACGGTTCCTGGTTTGATCAATTTCGCAATGGCTCGAATCCTTGGATGGCTAGATATGCCTACAGCTTGATGTTTCTCATTACAAATTTGCTTGCTTGGGCTGTTCGCGATTATGGACACAGTGCCTTAACAGAAATGAAACGTAAGACTTCTTCATATCTATAAAATTTATGCCCCAATTTGGCACACGTTAAAATTTTCATTCTCATTCTTCTACTCATTTTCAACCACACGTTCTTCAATAAAATGATATTTTTCATCACATCAATAACTTTTCCTTCATTTTCAACCATACATTCTCCATCAATCTACTATTCTAGAATACATTCTTCCAAAATAATGTGGCTCAAACACACATATGTTTCTCTTTTACTGCTCAAGAGAAATCATGATTCATTATTAAGGGTCTATAGTCAGATGGTATTTACTTTTTAATGTAAAATTTTCATCATATGATGAGATGAGACTATATGATCGAGCCACAGAACATGTGGTGTTCTTAACATGTTGTGTGTGCAGGACTAAAAGAATGTGAAGGGGGAAAGGACTGCTTGGGTGCAGAAGGAGTTCTGAGAGTTAGCTTGGGATGTTTCGTATCCTTATAATGCTGTACAACCCTCTTTTTCCAGACAATGATTGGAAAAATCCGGAGTTTTTCACATAAAGTTATAAGAACTGATGAGATCCTCTTAATTTATATTTGCTTAGTTAAACTTCTGTTGAAACAATTAATTTAACATAGAAATCCAGTAGAGAACCCCCTTCAGGGAATAATGATAGGAAAGGTGTGTCCTTAATCTATTTCCTCAAACGGAAATAGTGGGGCGGGAAAGTTTTGCTTTCTATTAATCTTAGTCTAAATCTTAAACAAGATGCCAAATGAAGATATGAGCAGCTGCGCTTTTTTCTTTTTCTTTTCGCAATAACAAGGTTCACCAAACATTCCAATGTCTAGGTAAATTGACGTAAGCCTTGACATTATATGTAGACTTTCTATTTTGCAATGTTTCTCTCTACGGCTGGCACTTCAAAGCTAGATGATCGTAGAGAATGTTGGCACTCTGGATGGTGGTCTGCCAAGATTGTGTTTAAGGTCGCGCTGATCATATTATCCTTTCTTGTCCCTACGGAGTTCATTTCACTATATGGTTTGTTAACTTCTACTGACAACTTAATTTTACTTTTGTTGGAGCAAATTTGAATTGTAAATCATGAACCTAATGCATTATAATATGGCAGGGCAGCTTGCGCATTTTGGTGCTGGGTATGACTAATTCTTCTGATATCTATTCGTCCATAATCATGAATTGAGTTCTTTTTCTCTCTGTTTTGTTACTCACAGACTGTTACTGTACTATGAGTTTCTTCAAAATTGAAAAGTTAGATTCTTCATCCTCTAAATATATTATATTTTTATAATCCTTTGGCAGGGTCTTTTTAGTAATTCAACTAATAAGCATCATCAGTTTCATTACATGGTTGAATGATTGTTGCCAGTCCGAGAAATATGCTGACAGATGGTATGTGCCTCACTCGAAGAATTCATTAACAAATCTGCTCTGCTTATCAGTATCAATAGAATACAATGAAAGACTCTGTTTGACACATTAAATTATTATTAATCTGTGTTTTGTGGCTTTGAAGACAGTCCCACATATAATAGGAATTGAGCTTTTGATTTCCTATACATAATATGATTAGTTTGAATCCCACATTTAAGTGGAAACTAGAAGTCAAGCCCCCTTGGTATGTGATTCATCCCAGGCTTTAATTTAGTCATTGACTATCTTGTGGTGAGGCTTTGGGATCCTTCAAAGCCTCACTAGTTGGATTATGGTTTGATTACTTTATACTGTTTTGTATAAATCCCTTACTATGTGTTTTATAGGGAGTTCAGGATTTAGTATGTGGTACTCTTTTGTTTTGTTGCCTATGGTTAGTGAAGTTCATTTTTCTACATGTGGACGTAGGCAAAGTGCTGAACCATGTGAATGCCTAGTGTTCTCTCTCTATTGCTTCCTCAATCTCGGGACTTCAACATAACAATCAATTACCCTCGTGATTATACAAGGATGTCGAGTTTAGGTCATTCTTCTATCATTTTGTTTCCTACGATTCATAAATAATGGTGAGATTTTTGTGCAGCCATATTCATGTGATGCTACTTGCAACAGCAGCTTATGTTGTATGCATACTTGGGATAATTATGATGTACATATGGTACACGCCGCAGCCCTCTTGCCTTCTCAACATTTTTTTCATCACTTGGACTCTTGTACTTCTCCAACTTATGACCAGTGTCTCTCTCCACGCAAAAGTAAGTTTATTTTGTACTTTCTGTGTCAGTTCATTTTTGCACAATATATCTTAATCTAAAAGCATTACATACTTCCGAAACAGGTAAATGCTGGCTTCGTGACTCCAGGATTTATGGGGCTTTACTTGGTGTTCCTCTGCTGGTCTGCCATCAGAAGGCATGCTATTCAATTTGTGACCTTTTAACGACTTCAATTATAGTAGCTTTTCAGTCTCAAACTCCCTGTGTTACACTGTAGAATCAAAAAGGATTAGTAAGAACTTGTTTGACAACAATTTTGGTAGAAAAAAAGAGTTTTGAATAGTGACTTTCAGGAGAAGGTGTGGTTAAAAATTAGGGAAAAGTTTTTGGTATATGTGTAGAATATTGTGTGAATATGTGGTTGAAAATGGTCTTGTAGCAAACATGAAATAAATTAAAGAGTGTCAAACAGACGCTAAATGAGGATGGGGTTGGTGTGTAGAGCTAGAAATTAAGATAATGCCTGCATCTAAAATACAAAGTTTCAAGTACCTTGTATGATCATTGTAGGAAACTTTCGTACAGATATGGATATGCTATGTCCGGTATTCACATAATCCCATATCCAATGAAAGCACTGTATATGGTTTCTTCGAAGAGGTGTACGGATTATTCAAATATCTTGTCGGATTCATGAGGATAGGAATAAGGCTTTTTACTAAAATGAACAATGTTAAAAAAAGGTGGTACGAAAACATTCTGGTACACAGATACTTCCTTGCCAATTGGATGGTGGGGGTGGATTTTATGTTGTTCCTCATTTCCCTCTTTTCTCGAGTTTTATTTTCTTGTTCATGATGAAGCTGTTCAGACTTGATGTCTAACTTTTGTGTTTGCAGCGAACCACCCGAAGAGAAATGCATTCAAAGAGCAGGAACTGCAGCAAAAAGAGATTGGCTAACCATCATAGTAATTCTTGGACATTAAAAATATACCATTATTAAAAGTATTTACTCTCTCCATATCTAAGGCAATTTTATTTGATCTTGTTAGAGTTTTGTTGTTGCTGTTCTTGCAATGGTGATCGCAACATTCTCAACCGGCATCGATTCTCAATGCTTTCAGGTTTTTACTTTTGCTACACTCATTTTGCTCTCACTTTGAGTACATTGTTTTAAAAATTTAGTTCGACAACAAATTGTGCAGTTCGGGAAGAAGGAGACACGAGAAGAAGATGACGTTCCTTATGGTTATGGATTCTTTCATTTTGTTTTTGCCACAGGAGCCATGTACTTTGCAATGCTCTTAATTGGTTGGAATACTCATCATACTATGAAAAAGTAAGTATTTTTGCAATGCCATTCTTATTTCACCTTAAGTCCCAAAAGTCTCTCCAAAAGGGTATTTTTCAAGTTTATGCAATACATGTCCCAACTACTTATGTCGACTCAACGCAGGTGGACAATTGACGTCGGTTGGACCAGTACTTGGGTGAAGATAGTGAATGAGTGGCTAGGGGCCTGCGTTTACAGTAAGTAGTTTCAACTTTTTTCCAATCTCAGCTTGTTTACGTTATAGACAGACTTGTAAGGCCTTGCTTGGCCCTCACCTCACTTCCTACAATTGTTTTATAAACAAAGACTTTTGGTAATGCAGTATGGATGCTCGTGGCTCCAATCATTTTGAAAAGCAGACAAGCAGAATCACCAACACCTTAACTGTTAAGCTCCAGGAAATTTGATTTTCTAGCATTTGCTCCATACAAATTCAGTGGCTCGCTCTTGCTCTGGAAAGGAAAACATCCCATTGGATTTGGGACTCGAGATCGAACACGACTATCCAGCATTCTTTGTAGTGCTTATAATTTGGAGCAAAAAGGAGAAAAGAAAAACAAAAAGTCTTGATACATGTAAATGATATAGTCAAGGTGTCAATGCATCCTTTTAATGATAGAAGCTTTTACTTTCTTAATATATTTAAATCGAATGATTTTGAGAATTCTTACTCAGAGGGTTGATATACCTTTATTTGTATATTAGATAATGTGTTGGAATTAATTGATTGA
>CAIGRE010005751.1:0-19075 GCA_903798275.1 Fraxinus angustifolia subsp. syriaca
GTATTTTCTTATTTATTGAGTTTGAATACTGTAATATTTAAAAAAAAATTCATGCTTGATGACTATTTTGATTTTGTTTAGTTTATTTAATGTGTTTTTAATTTAATTAAATTATCTTGTTTCGATTAAATTTTTTTACGATATCATGATTTATGAAAATGACAAACTATTATCAACATGAAAAAAAAATATTTAATTTTTTCTGATTTTATTTCAAGCAAATAAGGATTCATTTGGCAGTTTGAACATAATATGAAAAAAAAAAATTGCTGACCCAGCCCAAACCGTCTCGAGTCGGGTCGGATCGGATCGGGTCGGTCGGTTTCTGTGAACGACTGGGCTGGTTTGGGTTAAAGAATAGCCCAAAACCGATAAATTTGGGTCGGGTCGGGTCGGGTTTGGGTAAAAATGGGCCCAACCTGACACGTTGCCCACTCCTAGATGTGATGGTGAATATGTGGTTGAAAAAGAAGAAAAAGTTATTGATGTGATGAAAAATATTATTTTATCGAAAAATGTATGATAAAAAATGAGTAAAAAAATGAAAATGTGTGTTCACATAGAGGCTTTAAGTATGAAAAGAATATAGGTTCAAAACTAATGAACATAGTCGTCTAGCAATAATTATGTATAGTAAGCATTTCAAATTCTGTTGCATGACATACATATTATATTAGTTGAACATGTCGTCAATTACCCAATTTTCAATTTTAGATTAATTATCTTTCGGTTATTTATAATACATTGTTTATTAGTCCCTATTTTATGCATAAAAATGATGTTTTGAATAGTGATTTATTTTTTTGAGAAAATGTGTAGTTAAAAAGTAGAAATTTTTTGAGTTTACTCGCAAAATATTTTATTATGTAAATGTATGGTGAACATGAACATTTTTGTCTCCCTTTAAAATAAAATTTTTTAGTTCTCGTGCTTGTTTTCAAGCATATTCATATAATAAAATATTTGTACGTAAATTCAAAATTTTATCATATTTTTAATTACATATTTTTGAAAAAATTACTATTTAAAATATTATTATTTTTTAATAATGACCATTAAATAGGAGTCGAGTACGAGGATTATAAATTATTTTATTTGGAAGGAAGCCAAACCGTGGCTTATGCTTTACAGCTTTTTTATCTTTTTGAATTTTTCTTTAAAATATTTGTAAATGATGATAGTTAAAGAATCTACTGCATTTACATCGATAGGTCTTGGTAAGATTCGAAGCAATCTGTTAAAACAAATCTTGACAATCCCAAAACAAATATTCCACTTATAAAGCGAATAATTATTAGAGAAAAAGTAAAAAACAGAGGTGAAACCTGACGCCATCAGTTGAAAGATTTGCTCCAACCAAAATTCCAGTGTTAATGGGAGAGGAACAGCCACCGCAGCCACAGCCACAGCCGGTGGAGGGGCACTCAACCCCGAAAGCTCCTCCTGAAGCCGGGTCCATGGAGACAGAGAAAAGCATGGATGTGGCTCCAATCCCATCTCCATTATCAGCTTCCAACCCTTCTTGGTTCACTCCCATAAGGTTATCTTTTTTGTACATGTAAATTTATTTCTGCATATGCTGTTATGTTATTGGGTTCCTGATTATTTCAAGAAAATTTAGTACAAGGAATGGAAAAAGTTTGAGTCTTGGGCATTTTTGCTACGTGGGTCTCCAGGAATTTGTTGGTTTCTCTTGTATTGAGTTTCAATGCGTGCTATTGAATGGGTTTATGCTTCTTTAATTTTATCTGAGGACATTGTGTTTGGAAAATAGTTTATATCAATTCTGTATTCATCTTTCATATCCTTCAATGCTAATCTAAGGGAATATTTGTAATAGGGCGTTAGGGAAATTGATGTGTTGGATGATGGAAGGATGACAACAGCTAAGGTTTTTGTCTTCTATTAAATTTTGAAATTAGGTGATGGTGAATGATGTCAATAATTAATACATTTGATTTTTAATGAATCTTGAAATTCGGTTCATTTAAAATAATTCTATTGAAGAATCAGAAATGCATTTTATCAGTTCTAGAAGTGGTCGATGCTTGTTAAATCTGGAATCTGCTTTCTCGCTGATGGCGATTTTGCAAAGAACAAGTAGAGAGAGAGAAAATAGAAAGAAAGAAATGGGAGGAAGATTGTATTCTTATTCAATATTCAAATATATCTTATTACAATCAATAAGCCTCATTTTGAAGGTTCTAAAATATATCGAAAATGAAAATTATAATTGAAAAGGAAAACTATGATTTCCTTTTAAAAGAAGACAAACTCAACTATATTACCAAAATCAATAAAACGAAATAACGGAAAATTGTATCCTTAATTGATGAGATTTCGTTTGCGCCTAGAATAGACTTTCCATTTTGCATCATTCCTTCTCGGTTGAAAAAAACTCGTCTCCGACGAGGCATAATCTAGATAGACATCCAAAAGTGTAGCATCCATTTGATGAAACTCCCCTTCAGCAATCCAAGTAGCATCACTAGGAGGACGACCCTTCCAATGCACCCGAAAATTATGAAAACCGCCATCCTGAGAAGCAACAATTCGATTATCGAGCACCTCATCAATGATATTCTGCATGGAAAAAGTGGTGATAGGTGCCCGAGGAGACAGCCGAGGAACCTCCCCTGCCGAAATATTAGGTGACAAAATTGAAGGCTCAAATGTGCCTTGGTAAGGATATAAACCTGCTATATTGAAAACAAGACTAATATTCAAGTGTGTTGGCAACTCAAGTAGATAAGCATTAGTTCCAAGTCGTTTAATAATGCGGAAAGGTCTGAGAGATTGAGCACAAAGTTTCTTAGCAGTGTGTTTAGAAAATTGTTCAGTGCAAGGTGTATCATGACATAATCATCGGCATTAAATTCTTTATGCCTACGGTGAGAATCAGTCCCTAATTTATAATGATCATTACTCATAGAAATTTATGTTTAATTTCATCGTGCAAGTCGTGAATATGGTCAGCAAAAGCTTGAGCGAAGGCAATAGGGTGGATATTGGTAGACAATGTTCTAAAATGCGTGCTTCGCATATACTCGCATATGCTTGATACTTTTTAGAAATGCCTCGCATATTGAGTATGCACATGATAATGCGATCAACTTATTTCGTTGACAGTATATGCACGTTTAAACCCCAAAATGCGCACGTATTTCAGTTAAAAATTGTGTCAAAATTAGCCTAGCAAAATCTAGTCTATTTTTATAACTTAAAAAAGTAAATTGAGCTCAACAAATATCAAATTAACCCAAATCACCTAAGCCCATTAATTATATAAAGCAATCTATAGGATTTCGACATTTTAAAAAAAATATAACAAATTTTTCGTAGAATTGCAAACTATGTAAGCTGAGCTCGAGTCTCCTTTGGTTTTTCTGTAGTTTTACTATCAAGTGATGCTAGTGATGATTAATATTAAATTATTGATGGCCGTGATGATGACGACGACGTTTATAATGATATCCTACCATCTACAATAGGTATTAAAAATTTTCGAGTTGAAATAAGGGAGACCGATGAAGTTGATTTTACATAAAGGGAGTTTAAATTGGAATTCGATAAAGAGTTAGAAAATATTTAGAATTTTTTAAGTCGATATTCATATATAATTTAATTGCAGGAATTGATTACCAAATAATTGTTGTATTTATGATATTGAGCATTATGTTTTTATTAAAAATATCAATAATATGTATAAAGTTTAAGTAATTATAGTATTTATAATTTTGAGCAGTATTTAAAAAAATTAGAAGAATATGTATAAAGTTTAAAGAATGTATTATTTAATATATTTATTAGTTTAGAATATTTAAAATAATATTAAAAATTGGAAAATGCATAATTACGTATATACTTCGTATAAGCACACATTCTCGTAATGCTTGATGATCAACCGAAATGCATTGCCACGCATTATGTATTTTAAAACCTTGTTGATAGGTAAAAGGACAAGATCAAGTAGATGACGAGGGGAAAAACTCTGAACGATCTCAAACGGACTATAACCGGTAGACCTATCGACCGAGTTATTGTACGCAAACTCAGCAGTGGGCATCACAAGATTCCAATTACTCGGTTTATCCCCAACTAAGCAACGAAGCAAATTACGTAGACTATAGTTCACAACTTCTGTTTGACCATCAGTTTAGGGGTGGAATGTGGATGATAACTCAAGCGTTGTCCCAAATAATTTCCACCGTATTTTCCAAAAGTAACTAACAACTTCAACCCGAGAGCAATAGTGATCGGTAGCCTATGGAGACGAACAAGTTCCTTGAAAAACAATTTAGCAATATGGGACGCAAAAGTACATTTGGAACATGGAACGAAATGAGCTATCTTAGAGAACCTATCCACAACTATAGAAATGGAGTCATGGCCTCTAGCAGTTTTAGGTAACCCGAGAACGAAATCCATGCTAATATCGCGCCAAAAAAGCATGAGGAATAGATACATCCCAGTGCTTTAGCGTTGTTTCTTTCCCAATTGACACGTGCGACACTGAGAGACAATGCGAGCAACGTGAATGTTGTCTCCAAATCTGTCGTGGCCAAGTTAGACTTCAACATAGAACCATATCCTCATCCTTTTAAGGTGGCATGGGTTGATCGGACTTCCTTGCTCGTCACTCGTTGTTGTGTACCTCTTAAGTTGGGTCCATTCTTTGCAGAAGACATTTAGTGTGATGTGTTACTGATGGATGTCGCTCACATCCAACTAGGACGTCCCTAGCTTGACGATCATGATGTTAAGTACTTTGGGCGTGACAGCGCGTACAAGATTTTAAAGGTTCTAAAATACATAGAAAGGGAAAATTACAACTAAAAAGGAAAACTATGATTTCCTTTTAAAAGAAGACAAACTCAACCATATTACCAAAATCAATAAAACGAAATAATGGAAAATTATAGTCTTAATTGATGTGATTTCATTTATGCCTAGAATAGACTTTCCATTTTGCATCATTTTCGTTTACACCTAGATTAGACTTTCCATTTTGCATCACTTGCCATTAAACAAATTCTCTTAATATGATTCTTGGCAGGTTGCTTATTATGTTTTGTGTAATTAACTTAATAAATTATGTGGACCGCGGAGCAATAGCTAGCAATGGTGTCAATGGGAACCGCAAGATTTGCTCAAAAAATGGCCAATGCTCACCAGGCACTGGAATTCAGTAAGTTCAATGTCAGCAATTGATCACTCTCTCTTATGCTGTAATTTGTTCATGGAGTATTCTCCTTTCTTTATATAACCCAAACCCTTGATAATTGTAATTTTTACACACTCTTAATTGTTATCCTGAAGATTTTAAACTGTCCTTTATCTCCATATAGCCCATTTACACATTGTTAAAGACGTTAAAACTTCTAAAATCTCGAAGGACTTAAAAATAAAAAGGGGAGGCAATGCAATCCATTTTCTTTAACTTCTACTTCCTTCCCACTTATCACTCCAAGTACAGAGAGAAATCTATCTTCATCCTCTCTTCAATCTTAAAAGAGCAAGAGAAAACAGAAAGCAAAAACAAGAAAACAAATAACTCCTCAAGAATGAAAGAGTTTTGGATTTGGCCCATTTCTAACTAGAAAATGTCTTTTTAGCAGTTAAACAGGGCATTATTTGGCTATCCATTTTAATCAACCCTGGCCCTATACTCTTCTGCAATGCTGTGTGAGAATTTGTTAACGCTTATATAACAATATTGTCAGTACACATTCTACTTCTTCTCCAGTAACCTGTACATTTAGACTAACTACCAAATGGATAACTCTGTATATACTTTGCCTTGTTTCATAAACTCCTTTCTATGCAGGGGTGATTTTGACCTAAATAATTTTGAGGATGGAGTTGTATCATCTGCTTTCATGGTTGGACTCCTTGTGGCATCTCCAATCTTTGCATCTCTAACTAAGAGGTAATCACTTCGTGTTGTGATTGTTTCTAACCTCCATTATTATTTTGGTAGAACTTGAACACTCTGTGAGAAGAAGATAGTGATGAATCCGGACAATATTAATCAGAAAATGATGTTCGTGTTGTTGAAGAAAATGTGAAAGGGTTATCACGAAGAAAACTGCTGACATTGAATTTGTTGGAGTTGTCCTGTCAAAATTGTACAAGAACAAATTATACTTCTATATTTTCCTTGGCGCATTTTAATGTTATTGATGTCATACTCATAACAATGACATTGCAGAAAAATAAAATGACAATGAATTATGTCCTGTCAAGCCTACATTGTTGAAGTTCTTTCCAGCAACTGTGTAAAGTATTTAAATTTTCCAAAATGTATCGTGAACTTACTTTCAGAAACATTCCATGTCATGTGAGATTTGGTAACTTGATCTTTTGAATATTCTTATACAATCAATATATGTAGGATGTCAATTTTGAAAGAGCTACTCTGTCTACAGCTAGCTAATTATAGCTCATGTACTTGAATTACGTAGGGTCAATCCATTTAGGCTTATTGGAGTTGGTTTGTCCGTCTGGACCATTGCTGCTGCTGGTTGTGGTTTTTCGAAAGACTTTTGGTCCATTGCAATTTTTCGCATGTGAGTCAAATTCTCTTAATTACTTAAAGGTAGTTTGCCATACCTGTTTTATTATTTTGTGACTGTTTTATTTGGCTTTTTTTTATTAGGCTAGTGGGTGTCGGCGAGGCTTCTTTTATTAGTCTTGCAGCTCCATTCATCGATGATAATGCCCCACCTGCTAAGGTTTGTTGTTTCAAGCAACGAGACATTACATAAGATTCACCCTTCTTTGCACAAGAAATTATTTTCTAACTCTATATGCTTGTTTCAACAGTGCCTTTTGAAATTATTTGAAATATACACCTTTCTTTATAGTAAAGGGTAATTTCCTCTGGACATGTAGGTTAGTGAAACTCACAAACTGAACATCAACATGTATGTTCGTCTTATTATGAAATAAGTGTGAATGCTCATGTTATGCTGTTGGGATCAAGAATGATGCAAGTATTTTGAAGAAAATAGCAGATATATAGTAGTTATGAGACACTTGTAGTCAATCACAGTGTACATTATGCTTTGATTTGTGCCAAGAGCTAATTTTATTTCTCTGAACTTGTGGAAATTGAGATTGGAGTAATCATGTGGGTTTAATCAATATTACAATTTGCTTATTTCCTGTTCTGAGGCCCATATATTTTCTTTCTCATCTTTTGCACCTGAACTTTACATTTGATAATATGGTCTTTTCTTTTGTCAGAAAACATTGTGGCTGGGAGCATTTTACATGTGTATACCGACGGGTGTTGCAGTTGGTTACATTTATGGTGGACTGGTATGCATATTCTTAATAACTATTTTGTATGCTTTGAAAATTTTAATGTTTCATAGGCAAATGTTTTCTTACAACTTTCTTTCTTAGTTTACGTTTTTATTACCTATTCCATTTGAGAAATATCTTATAGCCTTTTCCTCGTGTAATAAATAGTCTCATTGTTTCTTTGCTTGTAGGTTGGGGGTTACAAGTGGCGTTTGGCATTTTGGGTGGAGGCCATTTTGATGCTTCCTTTTGCTATATTAGGCTTTGTGATGAAACCTTTGCAGTTGAAAGGTCCGCGTGAAGATATAATTGCTTTTATCTCATTTTCATTCCCCAGACATTTCCTAAATTTTTCGTTCCTACAGGTTTCTCTCCTGTTGGATTTAAAAAAGCATTGGTATCTGCAGAAGTTGGGTCAGAAAATCAAGGTGCTGGATCTTACTATTAACAGGAACTAAAACTGCTTGGAAAGCACTTTATAAATCTTTTGTTTGTGTAATAATTGCAAAATGGGACATTTTTTATATTTATTACAGATGTATCAATTACCAGATGTACAACTTGATTCTTATGTGTTAGTAAATGGGTTGTTTTTAGAGGACTAGTGATGTCATGTGTTTGAGTGGGATTCGTTTGAAGAATTTGACAAAAGGTTAGTTTTCAGCATACTCTAATGATCAAAGTCACAGCGAGATGTCAACAGTCGAATATAACTTCTTTGACAAAATGAATAACAAATGTGAGGCTTACTGTATGTACACACCATGTTTTAGCTGGCAGTCTTTTGAGGATCTCTCTGCTTCTTATTTTTCTATTCTTCTTGTAGTTTTATTATTTTAAAAGATATATCTTGTGCATTAATTAATAACAGAGTAATTTTGAATGGTGAAGGGGGTGAACTGTCCACAAGAGAAGCGGTTGCTGATCAAAGTTCAAAACCTTTAAGGCGAGAGCTCATTTTACAATATTTGAGATTCTAGAGATAGCAGTTCGGATCTTCCCAGCTAAATATCTTGTCTATGTAGTAGGGTGTATGGCTGATGTTATGTGTGTTCTTTTCCAGAGTTCAAATGGATTTTTTAAATAGCAAATCTTACATCTTTTTCAGGTCAATGGATGCAGGTGATGCATGTATTGTCATAAGATTTTTGAAGGATATGAAGATTCTTTTGCTTGATAAAGTTTTTGTTGTGAATGTTTTAGGTATGTCCTTCACTATGCCAGAACTACAAATCTCATACATTAGTTTCATCCTATGAATATTTTCAGGAGTGTTGATGTATCATCTCCTCTACTTTCTGGCCTTTCGAGTATGTTTGGCTCTTCTTTAAAGAAGTAAAATTTGCTTTAAGCTTCCGTTTTCCCAGCATAATTTCAAGAATACTTTTCTAGAAATTACATCTTAAGATACTTTCTAGAAAAGTATCTTTTAATCTTAAACCAACATGCTTATTGTTGAACAACTAGCTAGAAGTGTCAAGATAATGGTTAACTGACTTGATGGAAAACCTGTTTCTGCGTGTCGTGGATGTAACCACTAAAATAAGCGTGTTTTACATGCTATTATTCAAACAAGCTGACTTTTTAATGTATCTGGCCATTGCAGGTTATATTGCCTATAATTTCGTCGTAGGAGCATATTCCTATTGGGGACCCAAGGCGGGTTACAATATATATCACATGGTAAGCTCTTAATGGCATTCAAAAAAAATTACAACTCAATTCTCCATCTTCTAGTCCGTTGAAATTGAACTTTGACATAATCTAAAAATTGAAAACTGTTCTTTTCCAGAAAAATGCGGATTATACTTTTGGAGCGATTACAGTAGTTTGCGGAATATTGGGATCACTAGCAGGTGGTTTTGCTCTTGATTATATGACGTCCACAATTTCCAATGCTTTTAAGGTGGGCCTACATACAATTTACTTTCTCAAAACAATTGATTGAGGAGCAGGATTCATTTTTGCAGCTTAAAAATAGGATTCATTTCTGCAAACTTCCTTTTTTTGTTCAGCTTTAACTTTACATAAAGCAAATGCGTAATTCAATTAACAGTGAAGCCATAGAATTTCTTCTTGAATGTATTGCGTCTCTCCTTCCATCATTTCCTTCTACTAGAAAAAGAACCAAAAATTGAATGGCTTACAAATTGGGTGACGCCGGTGAGCACAACAGCAGCTTAAATGTTTGACCAGTTAACCAGGGAATTTTATTTCTGTTCCTTTTTTTCTTAAACCTAACACCCCCCGCTCTTCAGTGGCTTCCAGGATGTATTGCCTCCTGTGGGAATCTATATGTAGTGGCATATTGGAACTGGAAATTCAATAGTAAATTTCCCGTTGAACCTTCCCAATAACTATCCTCCACTTTACCCTCTCTTTTTCTCTCACCCAAAAGAGGGGAAAAAAAAAGTGAAACTGAAAGTTAGTAAGCTTTTTTTCAAGAAAAAAAAATTAATGTTGAAACTTCCCAATAACTATCCTTCTCCTTTCCCTCTCCTTCTCTCTCACCCGAAAGAAAAAAAAATGAAAAGAATTAAACTGAAAGTTAGTAGGCTCTATTTCAAGTGACGGTGATCACCTAAAGAGACTCCCTACTGTATTAATGCTGTTATTTTACTCACAGCTAGAGGAACCCCATGACTGGCCCATCTGGAGAGGTTAGCCTTGCCAGTCCTGTCTATCTAGACCTGCGGCCTGTGATCACCGGACCACAGACATTTTTAATCCTTTTTCCCTAAGAAAATTAACTAAATAACAAGAAAAAAATTCTGGTAGGATGCTAGCCCCACCTTGTAGAACGCGGACCCTGCCTCTCATTTTTGGAGTGCCTGTCCCATTTTACACCTCTACTCAGCCCATTCCACCACCCATCATAATAGAATTGGGAATGAACCAAAATACCAGATTCACCATTTGATAAAAAGTAGAAAATTGACAGAGTAGAAGATATAAGCAGAAGGTGAAGTCTTGTACCTAGCTGGGAATTATAGTGAAATAATCAATAATGTACAGGATGGATGATAATTGAAATTCCTCGACATAAAGCTGAAAGGAGGAAATGAACCTTTACTATAACCTTAACAGCGAATTGGATGCTGAGTTTCACTGAACCTGAAATCCCGTAACTATTACCTTATAACTGGAGATATTGGACAGCTGTGAAGAATATTAAAATATCTGGACTTGCTGCCCATTCATGGAAGTATTAACATTTGCTGTTCTTAGTTTTCTGGTTTCTGCATTTCTTTTCTATTGCCTAAATTTATGGTCATTGTACAAGCACAGTACACACTGCTCACTTCATACCATGCAAGCATGTACTGTGGGTTTCCTTAACAAAGTCTCTCTCTCTGATGCAGCTTCTGTCAGTGGCAACACTATTTGGAGCAATATTTTGCATTGTCGCATTTTGCTTTAAGAGCCTAATTGCTTACATAATTATTTTTACCATAGGAGAACTGCTAATATTTGCCGCTCAGGTAAATTTTCTTGTGAGCAAACCCTTGTTTATGTTTATGGTATTATACAATTGCAGATGGTGTTTATCATTCTACCCTTTGCTTTGTTTCATGCATTCGCCACATTTTCTGTTCTTGTTTCACATTTGAATTTTGCCAATATTCTTATTATCTGTTGTCTTTAAGACTATACTTCATAGTTGCTGATTTTGGTGCCCTCATATTGTGTTTCTGTTATTCCCTTTTCTTTTAAATTTAACAGTTCTATATTATTCTTCAGTTTCTGCTTGTAACTTCTAGAAGAGTTTGCTCGGTACATCTTTAAGGTGTTGTGTTATTGTGCTAGCCTAATTAAATTACATAGTTTTATTTGAAAATAATTGCTTAGTATTGCATAAGAGTGATGAGATCTTGGTGGAAGAGTAGACCAAAACTAACCTTGGCAGTAGATGTTGCTTTGGATCTCTTGGTAGATTTAGCAATTAACTGAATGCAGTGGCGAGAAAGAGCTCATTTAGCCAACCACAAATTAGGAGGAATAAGGCTTCGTTTGTTCTTGTTGCCTAATGTTGCATAAATTGGCTAAATTTAAGCTACCATTCTTTTTCTTTCTTTCTTCCATGAATTTTCAGTTAAGGATAGGTAGTAATTGAGTATTAACAATTTGTTTATGCCTCTGCAGGCCCCTGTAAATTTTGTTTGTCTACATTGTGTCACGCCTAGTTTGAGACCATTATCCATGGCCATGTCTACCGTCTCCATTCACATTTTTGGTGACGTGCCTTCCGCTCCTCTCGTCGGGCTTCTCCAGGTTTGCTAGTTTGTGTTACTATTATTTACTTTCAGGAAAGGATGTGAACTATGACAGGCATATTCACTTGTGCATATGCACACAAAGAAAGAGGGAGGGGTGGGCCAAAATGAGATAGTTGTCAAGGATCTTGTTTCCTTAAATCTGCCTGTAAATCTAGCGATGCACCGAAAGGAGTGGCGAAAAGGGATTTATGTAGTGGACCCCAAATCTTTTGGCAACAAGGGATCTGCTACATAGATCCTTTCATCGCAAGTATGTTCTTTTCATTCTTAGATCTACTTAGAGATCTAGAAGTACTCATCATAATATTTGAAGATATTCTCCTGATCACAATTACTTTCTGTAGGATCATCTTAACAATTGGAGGAAAACTGCTCTTATTCTTACATCCATTCTGTTCTTGCCTGCCGTAATATGGTTTGCAGGTAATATTTTATTTACCGTGTTATCAAGGTTTTATGGGTATTTCCAAGGTCGATTTCTATTCTGAAGATGCTAACATAATTTTGGAAATGAGAAGTTGACTCCCCTTTTACTATCATCTGTCTTTTAGCTATCTTTTCATGAGAATAACGATATTAACGTATTTCTAAGATATTTGAACTTTGTGTACTTTGGCAGGTATTTTTCTTCACAGTGTAGATAGGTTTAATGAAGAGAGTAAGAATCCAGTTACTACTATTGAAAATTCAAGCACGACTCCACAAGAAGTGAAGAAGACCGAAACAGCGTAATTTTTCTCAAACCATAAATTCTTTCAAGACTAACCAGTTGGTAAGTTTTTGACACTCGTATTTAATGTAAATTATTTCTTCTAATGCCTCTTGTGAGTGTAGACAATGTTATGTTTTGCATTTGAAATCATGCACATTTGTTCAATTTCTCTCCTGGGAAAGAAATGCAAAAATTCTTGCCTTGGCTATTTAATGCAATTTTTTTATGGCTGCTAGTTCCATTTCATGTTTTGATTTGTTGAAATACAGGTGGTTATCTCTACCCCTCTGAGCAATGATGAATCAAAAACTGGGAGAAAAAGATTTTGCTTGAATTTCCATAAATCCCCCTGTTACACAAGTACATGTAAAAAAAAATCTCTTTATTCGATGTCCACACATGATGAACACACCCAAATAAACCCAGGTAGTTGCATAGCATTCTCTCGATACAAATATTTTGTTCAATCTAGATCAGAAAAATATAAAGAGTTGCCATAAAGACCTATTTTGTCTCACCTGATACAGGCTGAGATTGGAAGCTCAAACTCTATACTACAAATTGCATTTACACAAGTGAAAACTCGCCAGCAGATATAGATCTTTTAACAAATTTAGCCCAGGACTCGTTGGTTTCAGTTATTACCTCGAGGGCATAATCCTGTAATCATAAAATGACTACTTTTTTAAGATATGAATTACTGTGTATGTTTTGAGGTAAACTGAATGAATTTCAAGAACCCTGTTGAAATGAAAATGACAAATGATATGCATCCCATGGACGCTATCTTGGTGGCCTAACTTGTATATTTGTACCCTGTTAAGAGTAATGGCCCCCTTTTTTAACTTTACAGTTTTTACCCTCTAGGAGGTGTTTTCACAAGTTTTACTACCAAACCAACATAACTAACTGTAAGTTACTAATCGGGTTGAGCAGCCTGGCCATTATCTTAATTTTTGGAAGAGGATAGAAAATGAGAATCATGGACTCGTTAAGCTACTTGGGAGATTTTTCACAATATTAACCAAAAGCGAAGAATAATGTTTGGTTATAGTTCTCAAGATACCTTGTTAGCTGGCTTGTTGCAAATACCAAACTTGTTCGCAGGTTTCCATTCGAGGATTTTGTAGTCTCTAAACAAGTATCTGATTGCAGTAAGAGTTCCCTGAAGAAAATAACGTGTTTAGTCCAGAATGGTTATCGCGAAGAATGAGAAGAATAGAGACCATATTTACAAGACATGTAAGGTACCTTTGCTAACTTGGAATGAAGACAAGATTAAGAAAGAAGTATATGTGACAAAATATATCGATAGCCTCGTCAAATTCTGTCCATTCCAACGTAGAAAACGTGCCAATATGATTTGGTTATTGCTTACTTTTACATGATATGCAGAATTCAACATAAGAAAGTTTAGCATGCAGTTGAGACTTGTACGAGTCCTCCTCAAATCTTCATTCTTGTGCGAGGATAATACACTAAGCCTCCTCTAAAGTCTCAAGTGAACTATCTTATGCAAGTAAATTACTTCATCTTTGAGATAATTACATACTGAGCCAACGGAACAAACGCATACTACTCTCAAAGAGCGCCAAACTGGTGGGTTATGCAATCTATTATTTAAATTTGAGCAAAACCAACAAGCTCAACAAGAGAAAGGAAGACGACACCACATATATTGAAGTAGTAGTTGAAAATAATAGTGGGTGTATGTATCCATTAGCCAAGACGTACCGGGAAATGCTTCTCAACGTCACTTGTGTCGTTAACTAGGGAAGCTTTTGGATCATCCACTGAAATTGCAACTATTTTCCAACCAAGTTCTCCCTCATCAATCATTGTCAGAGCAGCCAAAGGCTTGACTTTCAAAATTTGCCGACTCTTGGCTCGGAATTCCCCGATCTCAATTCCATCGACTACAAATGAAAGAGCCACAGTTTATCTCCATTTTTTCATTTCAACTGGAGACAGAAAAAAAATTACTAAATAAACAAGGATAGCCAAGTAGTAGAAACTCTGACAGTTATCAGGATCGTCGTCTCCAAATGTCCCCTCAACTTCTGGGTTCGCCGATGAAGGTCTTCCCATGTTTGTGGGAGCAATCCATGATTCCAATTAATGTTGTATCTTGGGGAAAGTAAGAAATGGCTGAGAAAAAGAAAATTAGACATCAGGTAAATAATAATTAAAGAAGTTTATAGGCCAATACAATGTTATAGTGTCAAAATAGAGAGGTTGATTTCATAGCTCAACCAAAAGAATCAATTCACTTGCTCTTGCTTTTCCATTCATAAAGTGGATCAGAGAGAAGCACGATAGGTTTAATGACTGCTGTCGTAACTCTGCTTATATGTATAATGTATAATGTACATTTTATAAATGCTAGATGATTCACTTACCTTTTTTTCTTACTAGTGTGAACGACCAATCAGATGTGTATCCTGTGCTTCCATGGAAACAGCTCTATTGCTCAAGTTCAATCTGGTGAGCCTAATTACAAATTCTGTTCAGACTTTATATGTTGAATACACAAAGACCTTCAAATAGTGAGCTCTATCAGTATGGAAGTAAAAGCTGATCATTTTTTTTTTCTCCTTTTGGTGGGGAGGAGAATTGTGAATTAAGGTGAGTAGCTGAGTGCTCCATAATGAACGTAGTTACATACTTGGATTAACACAAGCTGCTTAAACGCCAATATTAATTATGTAAATGAGGGATCTGAAAATTATGCAGCTTGACAGCATTTTTGAAACAGGAAGCCATATGGTCTTCAATTTCTTTATCCATCCAAGAAACATATACGAGCTCAAATTTAAATCTAATTGCAAAAACTAAGCCAGCGTCAGGCGAGCAACCAAGTCTTGGGTTGTTTTCTACCGGGCTTGCTCGAGTGTCGAGCTAGTGTCAGGCTAGTGAAAATGCAACAACTTTTTCCTCAAGTCCATAATTTTGATCTCATCAAAACCACTCCAATTTAAACTCATACCCACTAGAATTTGAGTCAAATCACAACAGAAACATTTGTACAAATTTTAGACTTTAATCGCAAATCTATAGAGTGCAACCATTACACACTAAACCCACTCACCTACATTCTTACTTACAGTTCAGCCTGAAATGTATATAAGCAAATAAGTCAAAAGAGGAAAATAAAACATATGTGCCATCAATTTTTCAATCTTTCACAGTTCCACAAATTTTATTTTAGCTATTTTTTTTGCTTTGAGCATGTTTTGGGTAAGCTTAAAAGTATGTAAATCTTAAAATAAATAGTTATTTTTATTGGTCAAGGTCGGAAACGTAAGTCACATATTTTGACTTAAGAATTACTTTCAAAATAAATCGCCTATTTTTACTTTAATTACGATAAAAATTAAGTTGCATAAGAATTGAAAGCTATTTTAAGAATCTTTTACTTTTATTTAAGCTTAACCAAACATGCATTTGACATTTCCTCAGTATAAGAACATTTATCCATGCTACCCCAATAGACTCTCTCTCCCCAAATCCCCCCATCATTTGCCATCGTAAAATTAGAAAAACAACATTTTCCATGAAAACAATCATATGAAGAAGATAGACAGATTATGAATTGACCTTTGTGCCAGAATTATCGAGAAAGAAGACACCATAATCGAGGGTTTCAGGATGTCCTTGTTCATTGATTTGGAATTGTGATTGTAGATAGCACTGCAAGTGAACAGCCGCCTTCTCTGCACCAACAATGAGCTATTTTTAAAAGCAAAGGCTTACGGTTCGAGTTTTCATCCTCAATGGGGACTTGGAGAGTAAAGTGGTGGTGATAGAGTTATCTATAACTTGTGGCCGCCATTTTCGTTTGCTAGGAATGTACCTTTTGCGGTTCAAGTTGAACCACAGAGACTTCAAGAGGGGAGTGCTGCAGGTTTTTCCGTTTCCTTGTCCATATAAGAGCTGTTTGGACAGATATTTCCAGTGGAATTTTTCTGTTAAAATGTAGAAAAAAAAAAGCAATTACTTTCAGAAAAATAAATACCAACAGACAAGCTCTATATATATATATATATATGTATATATATTTTTTGTAAGAGACAATATTTTGAAAATTCGAGTTTAAATTTTACCTAAATTGTGCCCCTGTTACAACTGGTGAAATTTGTTCTTATAAGTTAATTACAATCACATTACATTATTATGGATATAGTTAAATTATGAATACGGGATGTTGGATATAGAATCTCCTACACAATAAAAAGAGTGAGTTTACTTGCACTGTTCATAAGCCGGATGGCCATGGTTAGCCGAGCCGAGTTGAGTGAGCCGCATTAGCCGAGCCATTTATCTCTACAATTTTCATGATTTTCACCATTTTTACACACAAACTCCCACACTCCTCCATTTCTTTCTCTCGCCATTACTCTCTCACACTTTCCCTTTTCATTTTCTCCCCAGTCGACCAAAACCCTAAGCTCCTATCTTCGCTTCCTTTTTTTTTTTGCTTCGGTTCTTTCTCTCGATGGCTGGGACAACGGATTTGAAATCCTTGGTTATGTATATCACTGCATGATCAGTAAGATGGCATGTTGCAGTTGGGAGTTACATATTCAGATTTTAGTGACCATTGGATGGAAATGCACGTACATCTCTGGTGAATGGTGAGAAGTAGTTATACTTAAAAATGGAAAAAAAAGATTATTTTCTATATGAATCTTGTGCACAATTTCAGACTAAGCCATAGCATTCTTGCTCCTTTTTCATAATTTCTCAAATGCTTGTACTATTATTATACTGATGCAATGCAATTGCCAGGCTTCCTGATTCCTTCATTTGGTTTTATTGTTTCTTAAATTTATATCTTACCAAACCGCCATTTTGCAGACAGGAGACAGCTACGGTCTTGTGCTTTGTTGAGTTTTCTGATGCCAAATGTGCTCTTACTGCCAAGGAAGCACTTCAAGGTTCAAGATATTTTCCCGCTTTCTGTTTTTATAAAATTCTTGGCGAGAGTTCTGTTCACTTGATTCCCCTTCTAAAATTCTACAGGAAAGCACAACTTTTCTTTTGCCAACTCTTTGTTGTCAAGCTTAAGCTTCTTGATCTCATATGTCTGTTAATTGATTCTTAGGTCTGCCCCTCCCCTCCCCCCAAAAGAAAATTGGAGGACTCTATAATCTATACCATGATGTTTACGTTGGAACTACAAATTTATGAGATAAGTGATTATCATAGCACAATAGTAGTTCTTGCCTTGTCCCCTGTGATCTATAATAATGAAGCTTAACAGTCACTTTGCAATTTAACGCACCTAACAATAAATGATGAAAACATTGCTCTTTCAATGTCGTATCTATTGGTACATTCATGACTTATATTTGATCAAGCCATTGACCTGCAGGCTACAAGTTTGATGACAAGAAAGCTGAGTCCCCTGTCCTGAGGATCTCTTTTGCTCACTTTCCCTTTAGCCTGCCATCTGACTTGGACATGCAACAATTTGGAGGTGATGACCCGAGTAGAGCCTCCCGAGCTGACTAATTGGATACCCTCTAAATACTACAGTTGGTCAGCCCATTACACATCCTGCTGAAAAGGTGATTTATGAGTCAAATATTAGCATTACATTGTGTATTTCAGCCAAAAAAAAAAAAAAAAAANTCTTATTGAACAAATGAATTCCAACCTTACCCTAAGAACTTTTTGTTGCTTGGTTATAAAGTGGAATGACTGAAATTGGAGATTGAAGTGCCAAATCCTTCAAATGATGTGTGGTAACTTGCACATGCTGGCCCATCAAGAAATGAATTATTGTGTACATAAAAACGACGTTTAAGAGGTATTTGATATATTGGATTGAATTGTTAAAACAAAATGAAAGTGTAAAAAGAAATTATCTAGCTTGTCCAGTTGTACTCTGCTTTGGGAACCTGGAGAGCAGCATAAATATTTGAATCCAAAGCTTTTCAATGTCTCAACTAATGCCTATGCCGTTATACTATCGTATTGTACACTATTGTCCAATGGTCTACTCAGTATGTACCTTTAAAAAATGTCCATAGCTATAGAATTCGTGCCTATGATATCTACGGACAAATTTTATCGACATCCATGACCCAAACTAGCATTTCGTCGACATAAATTCTTGATTTTTTTTTCTTGTTGCATTGGAATTTCTTTCAATTTTCGAAAGTCTCAGGAAAACTTTACTAGAGGAAATAAATTGATAGAGAGGTTTCCACTTGTACACACACTTCAATCATACCTTCTCTTCCTCTTAGATCAGATCTTCAACTCCTTTTAAGCGTCTTTCAAACATCGTTTCATTATGAATACCAGACATCTCAAGTTGAAACTAAATCTTCCATTTCATTTGATTTTCATTCACCAATTTCTCTAATTCTGTTCAATACTTCGTGTTTCTTATTTTAAAAAATTAATGAAATGATCTGTGGAAAAGCTTATGTGTTAAGACGATTTATGTGGTCGAAGTTCCTTTCTTTAATAGGACCATTATATGAGGAACTGAAATGTCAACATATTATTAGAGACGAGGAACATATGTTGAGCACTTTTCAATATTCAACCGAGTTTTATCTGAAAGTTTCACATGTGAATATATATTGCTTAAGAACGACACGGAAACTTACATTTGTCTCTCTATGATAGACAGAACATATGTTGAGAGAACTTTTCAATATTCAACCGAGTTTTAACTGAAAGTTACGCATGTGAATATATATTGCTTAAGAATGACAGGGAAACTTACCTTTGTCTCTCTATGATTTTGATGCAGTTCAAATGC
>CAIGRE010005761.1:0-13441 GCA_903798275.1 Fraxinus angustifolia subsp. syriaca
ATTCTTTTACTTTAACATTAATATATCAGTAAAACAACTAAAAAACATAACTTCAACAAAACGTTCTTATATCTCGTTTCCCCAACCCCAACTCCTAATATATTCTTACCATCAAACAATCATCGCCATTTTCTTTTTCGGTCTAAGTTTTTTTTCGCCTTTATACAATTATGGGGGGCCTCTTTCCCTCTCTAACCCACCCTGGAAGCTCTCCCAATCGAGGCTCCTCTTCTCCTCCAATCCGGCATCGTACTGAATTTTCTTAAACTTCGGGGTTCGGGCCCTCAATTTGCTTACCAACCTTCCTTAGAGTACAATCTTGGGTTTCAATCCACTACTTCTATCAGTGTTCTAAAAAGTGTAAAGCGTGGCTAGACGTGAAGGCCAAGTTTCAAGATTTACGAACCTAGGCGAGCCCAGAAGAAGTTTAGGCGTAAAAAAACGTTTTTTTTTTATTTTTAATATTATTTTAATCATTGTAAAAAAATCAATAATTCAAATAATACATACTAAACATCTAAAGTTATAAAATATTGTATTTAATAATTCCTACATAAACAAAAAAATATAAACAATACAAATTTTTCTTATTCATTTAACAAATTAATAATAATTGAAATTAAACACAAAAGTCAGATGCCCAAATGCATAGGAAAGTGGAAACACGGGAAGATCACAAAGAAAAAGAAGAATTATAAGCAAAATTTACTAAGAATTACATGCCCCAAAATTACAAATACAATGTAAAGCATAATAGTTTCCTAATGCTATACATACTTGATACCCAAATCAGTGCGGAGAAATTGAGAGGTTTTGAGCCGTTCTTTCGTCTTTTTTTCCGTTCTTTCTTTTTCTCGGTTCTCTGGAGTCTGTAATTTTTTAAGTTTAAAGGGATAATGGGCTACTGAGTTTGAATTGTGGATTTTATTTTTAAAAAAGGGAAAAAATTGGGTCTTAGGCGAAGGCGCGCCTAGACGTCCCTAACGCCTAGGCGAATATTAAGCGGTCAACATTATTGCTGACCACTTAATTTTCGCAACGCCTAGGCGCGCATTAAGCGGTCAACATTATCGCTTACCGCTTAATTTTCGCGAAGCCTAAACAAGCATTAAACGGTCAACATTATCGTTGATTCCTTAATTTCCGCGATGCCTAGGCGCGCATTAAGCGGTCAACATTATCGTTGATCGCTTAATTTCTAATTAGATTCAAGGTGAAGCGTTTTCATCACATTTCGCGCCTAGGCGGCTGTATATCACATGCCTGTGTGACTGATATCACAAGGTTCCTTTGAAAGATCACATTTTTTATTGGCCTTTCTTTCCGGTCTTGTAGCACCCTATGGCGAAAGCCTTGTTGGATTTTGTCTATCTAGGTTACACCTAATGGTAACTTTAACTTTATAGATTTTCAAGTGTTGGCATTTTTGTTTCATTTGATACTCGGTGAAGTTGTAGAAACTGTTGTTTACGAGACTTTGTTTTAGGATGATTACACAAGAAATGTGCCTACGCATTTGTTGGGCTTGCCATCTCAGGAGCAACTGACTGGGTATGAAGATTTCCTTTTTACCCTTTGGGTGCTGAATGAAAGGAAGTACTACATTCTCCCCTAATATATCACTTTTTAGCTAGATGGCTACTTGGCGAGGAGGATGGGAATCCATTCTGTAGTTGGCTCCCACCTTGATCCTCTGGCTGACAAAGTAAGTTTTCAAGTCGTAACATGGCATGGAGACGTTGCCAACGAGATAGGTGTTGACCTTGTCATTCCTGTTCTCATATTTATGTGTAGAATCTTGCCTTGTTGACTTTATTGATTCACTAGTTTATTGCATCTTGTTTGTATAGGTCTTTGTTGGGTTTGTTGCTCTGGCAATGGTGAATATGGGCCTTCTGCATCGTAAGTAGATTTAATTTCTTAGTTTCTAGAGTAACGCTACTATAATTTTTTCAACATTGGCATATCACAACAGAACACTTATTTTTTGTGTCTGTAACATGCTGCAAATAAATGATCACAGATTAAATTTTAGGTGGGAACCTAACAATCCAGTTCATAATTTTCATGTTAGCCATCGACTATTATTTACTTCTGAAGTTAGGAGTCAGTTTTTTGCTTCTTGGTGATTGTGGGCTCTAGATGTTGTGTTGTTCGAGATGTTTGCATATACAATCCCAGTGTGTGGATCTTGTAAGCAATTGTTTACATTGGAGTTTTTTGTCATCTTATAGACATAGGTCGGATTTTATTTGTTGCTGTAGGTGAGTTATTCAAATGAGCATACTTGTCCTTTCTTCCATTGCCACAGCACAATTGCTGGTTGTACTTTTGACAACTATAGCACATTGTTTGCGAGTTTTGTTGACGCGTAAGATGATAATTCAAAAACTCTTCTACGTAGGACACAATTGAACAAGAATGAGATTGAGAAAGAGGAAGAGGAAGAAGAAGAAGAACTTAACAGTTAACGGTTTATTCTGAATTCGTTAATTACTTTAAGAGCCAAACATGCTCTAATTTCCTACAATGGCATTGCGATGAACCTCCTCTTAAGACTATTACTGGCCCTCTTATGGTTTGCGTACACGTTTGGCATTCGTTTCTTGACAAATTTGTTTTAAACAACGTATTTTCATAATAATATAATTTTACACGTGAATTCATAATTTTTTTCTTATTTCTTAAACAGTGTATTTTCATAATAAAATCTTGAGTTCTATATTTCCCTGTGGTCGTAAGGGTCGAGCTTAATTAACAAAGTGGAATTTTAATTATTTACTGCTTATTATTATCTATGAACAAAAATAATAATAAATAAACAGAAAAGTCTCGTGGAATCTTGGTAGTATGTTTGTGTCGGATTAAAATCTGTTTTTAATTTAAGTCAAAGTCAAACAATCAATATTAACCACATTTTTCATAGGTCCTATATCTTTTCAACCACACATTTCAAAAATTTATATCACAATTCACTAAAAATTTATTTTTAATCTTCGCCAAACACACTCTAGGTACGTTGGACCTTCCTGTACCTTGTAGGTTTGTAAAGGTACAAATAGTCGAGGGCCAAAACTCCCCTTTGTTTCCCCTTTTTTACTGTGAGAATACATTTTGAAATAATAGATTGATGAAAAATATGTGACTTAAAAAATAATGAAATTACGCGTAATATTATTTTTTAAAAAATTTGTATAGTTGAAAAGATGGGATAGAAAAATATAAGAAAAATGGCTTTAATTTCATCACCTTCTCTCAAGATTTGACGTAGGAGCCCACGCGCCTCCTTGTTTGGTAGTAGCTTTCTTTGATTTTTTGACTTGGTAGAAGGAGATCTGAACTGAAATGACGAGAATGCCACTGGCTTTGCCAGAGATTATCGTCGGTGTGGCGGCGAACTGGTGGGATGAGATCAATGAGTCGGTCAAATGGCAGGACGGAATATTTTTCAGTCTCTGCGGGGCATATGCTCTCGTTTCTGCTGTTGCCCTCGTTAGTTACTCAAATTTCTATTTCAACGCAATCAAATATATTCGTATGTTGTTTTATGTGTATACAAATTCATTATTTGATAGTGATTGATACTGTACCTGTTGTAATTTAAATTTTGTTTTCTTGATAAATTTATATTTTTCTGAATTTCCATAGGAGAAAAAATTGGAGCTTGTTTCTTAGCTGTAATTATCGAGTTGTGAGTTAAATAATTGTTATCGTTGGTGGCATTTTTGGGTGACGGAGAATTTAGTGCATTCGAAATATGAATTTGATTGAAAATTTTAACTTCTTGAATGCTTTTCGGATAGAATCATCGAAAAGGGAGTTGAAATTTTACCAACCATTACTTGAGTTAATCTATTATACATAGTTATGTTTTCTTCAGTTAAGGGGAACGGGGAAGAGAGAGAGAAAAGAAAAATTGCGGTCAAATAATAGACTGAAATCTGCGCTTGTTATGCTGCCTAGTCAGCAACAAACAAATGCTAAGGGTTGGGTTACTTAGCAGCATGAAGATTTCTTTAACTAGGCAGAATAAGTTGAAATGAAAAAGAATATAAACCTATATATATTTTGGCAAAGCTTTTAAGTACTTATAAGCTGGTCAAACATTATTTTTAACCACTTAGGATCCGCAACTTTTATCGACTTTTTTAACCATGATCCATGGCTTATTATCACATACAAGCAAGCGCTTGACAGCAATATGAAATCATTTAATTTTTTACAGCTTCCATTTAGTTAAGTAAGCAAAGAAGAAAAAGAAATGTGAAGAACCATGATCCAGTTAATCGTGACAAGTTATTATTTGTCCGACATTTTGTCAAGTCCAAAAATCTTAATAATTGTAGAAGTACTTACTTTTTTATTATAAAATTTTTAGGTGGGTTCATACCCTCCATCAGTAAAGAAGTCGTAAAGATGAAGAAAACTTCAAACTTAGTCTTAATTCTTTTTTGATTTTGAATTTATTTTTCTTCAGCTTAGATCTTTCTTCATATTTTATTTAAGTATCTTGGCATTGTTCAGTTATGAGGACTATTGCATATCAGCCGTCGAGCTGATTATGGCATTTAATGTGAGCAGATTCAACTAATAAGAATTGAATTAAGGGTACCTGAGTATGGCTGGACTACGCAAAAGGTTTTCCACCTCATGAACTTTATTGTGAATGGAGGTAGAAAACAAAGATTGACTTGGTTATCTTATATTTGTGTTTCTATTCATTAATTAATTATAAAGCTAACGCAAAAGGTTTTCCACCTCATGAACTTTATTGTGAATGGAGGTAAAAAACAAAGAGTGACTTGGTTATCTCTTACTTGTGTTTCTATTTATTAATTAATTATAAAGCTACTTATTTCAGTGCGAGCTGTGGTGCTTGGATTTCATAAACAAGTTTTTCTTTTGCACCCCAAGGTAAGTTTCACCATGAAAACTTCTCTGCTTGATGGTTGCCATTCACCCTCTTCTCCTTTTATTTCCTCCCAACTGTTCTTTTTGATTGAAGCTTCTTAGTCTAGAAGGTTAAAAAATTTGTATTTTCCAACTTAAAATTTATTTGATAGTAATATCTATATCTCCTTCACCTTTATACTTAGCTGAAATGCATTTATAATTTTTATGTTTATACTTGCTTTAGTTGTGTGTGTGTGTGTTTTTTTTTCCTCATAACCTTGCTAAGGCCTGGTGTTCTAGATGTACTGGCATTTTTCATGAAACGTGAATTTATTTGATGATAGTATGACAAACTACATTTTTAAATATTATTTTGTTTCCTCTGGACTGTATTAGGGGTTAGATTGATCAAGGTCAGAAGTTCTTTGACAGTTAGACCTTAAATTTTTGTATTGGCCCGACTCCTAGTTTCCTTCACATCTAGGTTTCTACTTAAAAGAAATTTCTCATAAAACTATAATAGTTTATTTAACACAGGCTTATGATGACTAACAAACTGTTTTCACTTTCTCTTAGAAGAATGGTGGATGAAATTCACGATATGTTTCTTTCTTGATTATTACTGGTTGTAGTGAACCCAAGATATATTTCCCTGTTTGGGGATTGCGAATCTGTACAGGGAACTCATAACACTTAAAATCACATTATCATTTATGTGAAAATCAGTTCATTAAAATTCAGATCACAAGCATATATATGCTAACTGAATTTCTTTTCTTTTTTCTTTTTTTTTTTGTCTGAATCAGCATATGGTTTGCATGGTGCACACACAATCTGAATAACTGAATGATTATTGTGGATCTGCAGTATAGTTATTTGGAGATGAAGTGGTTTGCATGAATTTAAACTGTTTCGATGACAGATAATTGCATATTTATCATCATATGGCCACTTATCATGCTTTATCATTCACTTGAAGAAACTCCACTTCATTTTGTATCAGGCACTAACTTTGATACTCTTGGATCTTCCTGGGCTACTGTTTTTCTCAACATATACACTTCTTGTCCTTTTTTGGGCAGAAATATATCACCAGGTAAGTAGGGAGTCGCAATAAATTATCCACCAACTGAATGAGTGTTTTTGAATCAGTTGACACTAGGTTTTTTTGTCCTGAAAGAATATCTTGACAAATTGAAGTGTGCTCACCTGTGAATGCAGTTATGTAAAATGAGAATCTCTGACCCTTTACCTGGATTATTGGCAGGCTAGAAGTTTGCCGGCTGATAAACTGAGGATTTTCTACATTTCTATCAATGGTGCAATATACTTCATACAGGTGCATTGCACTTGTACTGCAACCTCACTTAGTAGTACTATATATATATATATATATGCAATTTAGAGATATATTTATTGTCAATATTGTAAAAATTCTCATAATCTATGCTGACCTGAATGTTTGTTACAGATCCCTTTATGATATAAATTTGACTCCCTGTATCTTTTGCCATATTGCTTCTATACCTAAGATATATTGCATCATTTTTCTTCTTTCAACTATTCCAACTTTGTCCCCGTGGTATCAATTAGTTAGAATTTAAACCTTCTCATCTATTTCCTTTTGTCAGTGCATTATTAAAAAAAGACTAGAAGAGGACTGCAAAGAACCCTGGCAGAAAGTTATGATATAGTTAGATTACTTGGTCTTGACCATAGGAGCGGTTCAAGTTAAATTTCTTACCCATCTTTTATGCTGGGACAGAATACAAATATTATGGGTTATGATATTCTCTTGGAAAGATAAGAGATGCCAATCTTTCTTTCTTTCCCTTGCTCTAAGATGAAGTCTGTCTGGCTAAATGATGTGTGATTCATTACACTTCATGTACTGGTGAGTGGCGCAAAATTCCCTCACCAAATAGCTATAACTAAGAAATTGTCATATGCTGGATGGCTTGGGTGTAGATAGTCATGTCTGCTGAAGGACTATAAGTTTGTTAAGTCATGTTTCAGTTGGAGAAAGGATGGGCATGTGCTCGGGGAGAATTCTAAGTGGAAGGGCCAAAGGGTTAGACTAGTGTCTGGTTCAGCGAGAATTGAGAACTGTAGAAAAATGGAAGAGAAGAAATGAAGGGAACCTAGCAATTGCATAAAGGCATCTTCCACATCATATCCAGGAGAGAAGATGCATCATGCATCTATGGACATATCTGAAATCTTATGTCATTCCATCATAAACAATTTTATAAAATCACATCTGTAGAAGAAAAACTTATTGACCAAGTGTTGTGGTGTTCCACAATATTCAAGACTTCTATTCACCCGTGGTTGGACCACAATCCAATTTTACATAACACAGGATACAAGTTAATGACAGCCCGATACTGCAGCGCGTATTCAAAACTTTCAACTGCCCTAATCATGGAATACAATAACAAATTTAAATAGCTTTCTCTTACTTACTAATAGACAACAAATCAACAAAGTTGTACATCTTACTAGTAGATAAATGAAATCATGAGAAAGGCTTGAAGATATTTGAACAAAGACGCGAGGACTGGACAAGTGACCAAAAATCCCGAAACTTGCTTCTTTAATTTTATATTTTGCTATTTTAGCCTACTATGTCCTGCATCAGTTGTCTGGTCTGTTCTGTATAAATTAAAATTTTCCTTTCAATAAATGATCATAAGTAAAGAGGTATTGAAATCAGGTCTGTATCTGGGCATCCATGTGGATAGATGACAACAGTGCCGTGGAATTCTTTGGAAAGATTTTTATGGCAGGTTGATATCATCCTAGTAATTTCTACTTTTTAAATTCATTCTTGCTTGTTTTTTTAGTTTTTCCGGAATCATTTATGTGCAAAATATATATGGTTTCTCATCTCTTTTGATCTCTGCAGTGGTATCATTTATCGCAGCATTAGGTTTCTTGCTGTATGGAGGAAGGTAAGTATTTGAAAACTTTCAAATCACTGTTGTTATGATCTATAGCAAATTAATCATTCCCAATTTGTTTGCTGAGGTTTTGAATTCAAATTTTCTGTTACTCTTGTCAATTGTCAATTTCATATCTTTTCTTATTCCAGGTTATTTTTCATGCTAAGACGGTTTCCAATCGAGTCCAAAGGGAGGAGAAAGAAACTTCATGAGGTTATGCCTTCTAATTGTATTTGAATCAGAAAGAGATGCATATTCTGTATACTATGAGCATGTTTGGCAAAACTTTTACTAGATAAGATGTGCTACGAAATGGGTGGGCAATAAGTGGGTATAAGTTGTGGGTTCTAAGGAGTGTGTGGATAAAAATAGAGTTTGACTAACTTGTAAGCAGTTTTAAGCTTTGTCAAACGTGCGTTATGTTGCAGCATTTACAGATTGTTTCGTTAAAAAGCGTGTTGGGAGTTTCTTGTAATCATTTCAGATAAATAGATAGTAAGTGGCCGTATTTGTGGGTCCCGCGGCATGTGTAGATAAAAAGATGTTTGATTGATTATAAACAAAACTATAAACACCTGCCAAACATACGCTTTGTTTACTTTTTGATAAATCAATATATTATTGATAAGAAAAACACATTATGCAATATTTAAACGAATATATAAAGTTTCTCTGACAAAACCATCCAGATTGTCCTATGGCCTCTGGCTGTGGACCAAACAACGTTCACCTAATAGTTTATCACTTAATGTGTCTGCATTGATAGCGTTTTGCATAATTATGAGTTTATTATATTACTGGAAAATCGGTCAATATTGAGACCTAAAATGTATTCATATGATTTGACTCGCTGTATTTCAGCAGATTGGATTAGCAAGTCTCTTCAACGACACAGTCACAAATTTCTATACCCCAAAAGATACTCGAGATTGAAATTATTATCGTTATGGAAAATGATAAAGTAATACAACACCACACATGCATCGCATTTTATTAGCTTATGTTTCAAATCAAATAGAAAACAATTTTTTATTTGCGCTTTTAGTGGTGGTCACCAGGTCTCAAAGGTCAAATTTTGCCCTACATATCAACTCTGATTAGCTTATCATTCAGAGCTTAACACATGGCAAATTAAAACACTTACAATACTGGTTCAGAAACACAAGTTGCACATCTATTTAGGGTACTGCTATTTTTTCCAAATCTGGTAATGGTGGTTGGAAGGTAGTATTGTCTATCAGCTGATGTTGCTATTCTCCAGTTGTTTATTAGCTTAGTGATTATTTTAAGTAGCCACATGATATTACTCCACATGCGTTTCAGTTGTGTAACTTTTTCTTACTTTCAGTGTCTATCCTTCTCATTCTTTCTAGTGCTCAGTGAGAAATGATTGGATTTTGTTGTTGCAGGTTGGATTTGTGACGGCTATATGCTTCACTTGTTTTCTTATAAGATGCTTTGTGGTATGGTTCGAAATGCCTTTCACTTGGTTATTTGACATAATAGAAGTGCTCACTGTGCTGAAAGAGTCTGATTTGTCTTGTCCTTATGGATGCTTGCATTGGTCTTACTAACGAATTCAGTGTTTCTGCATGCAAAGAAGAGAACTAACAGATTCTTTCTGAAACCAAAGATTGCACGAATAGCACGTGTGACTTGGTGTTGGTTTAATTGTTGTGTTTTTTATCTTCCAGGGTGAGAAGTCAAATAAGTTAAAGAGTACCCAATGAACATCTTTCTCGGAAATCTTTAAAATAATCTGGCACCAGTACTTGTTTCAGGCATACTTCTTTTGCATCCTTATTTCTAGCCTCAGTTTGAAGTTTGAATATCCTGATTCAGGCCCAACTGAAACTTCCCATCATTTCTTTAATTCTCCATGGGAAGCATCCCACTAGTTTTGCTTACTATTGATTTATCCCCATATAACATGCATTGTTACTGTTGATATTGCCAAGTGACCTAAGACTGCACATAGTATTAACACGTGTCAAAATTTAATAAGAAGTTTTTTTTTTTTTTCTATGTGGAGACTGTCCTTTTTCTACTTCAACATCTAGGGTTCAATTTGTATCATGGATACTATAGGACTTGAACAATTTTGGCAATGGAAAAGATTGATTCATGGGGAGAAAAAGAGGCAAATTTTGATTAAGAAAATTATTAGAAAAATTAAGAACAAAACAAATAGCAAACATCCAGAAGCCATATTGAGTGTTTTCTGACATATTATTCCTCACTTTTGACTGCATCCCTTCTAAGGATTTTGGCACTAGGCAGAGTTCCCTATTCCTAAAACTAAATGCAACTATGCATAAGATGATGTTTATTATTTATTGGAGTACAACGTAAAAGTTGCTTTGTGAGGTAGGACGTGGGAGTTTAGTGTGTACATTTCTTAATTACAAGGGAATTGTGAGGGAGTGGATTTGTAGGCCAATACATCCCGATTTCTTTACCTGTGGTATAAGCCAGCAAACATGGTGGCAGTCATTTTAAATTCTTTAAATTTCCCAGACATCTACAGATGTGAAAAGGCATAAAGCAATCATAAGTTGGAAAATTGGATTTACTTTTTAGAATTCTGGATTGTATCTTAGCCTATGTTTGGCTTACTTTTGTAAACATTTAAACTACTTTGTATCCTCACATTATGTGAGATCCACAAGTATTGCCCATCTATCTTCTACTCATTTCTGTCTATTTATAACCAAAACCGTTTATCAACATTTTCAAAACAGGCTTTTTAGTTTCGTTTGTGATATACTTCTCTTCGTACTGCATTCTTAGATGCACTCCTTATTGATCTTATGACGCCTATATTTTGCAACACTCTGCAGGTTGGGCTATCTGCTTTCGACCCATATGCATCTCTTGAAGTATTGGACCATCCAATTTTGAATCTCATATATTACGTGGTAAATTTCTTTTATCAAGTTTGCCAACCTTTTCTTCCTGACTTTTTTGTTCTCACATAGTTTATGCAAAAACAGCTGGTTGAGATTCTTCCTTCAGCACTTGTGTTGTTCATCTTGCGCAAGCTACCTCCCAAAAGAGTATCAGCTCAATACCATCCCATCCGCTAGTCATGGTTCGTTTTTGCTGGCAGTGGTATTGAGTTGGGTTCCCAAGGTTCCAGTTTAGAAAATAGTGACCTTGAAGAGATTGAAGTGGAGCCTGGAAAGAAATCCAGATGTTTTATTTTTCTGGAGTGGCTTGTCCTCAGTTCTTTGTACCTGTATGTGTATGGAGCTCAAGCTGATAGAGATTCTATTGTTCTTGTTGTAATTTTGTGGGTTGGAAAAGGTTCACAGTTTGACAGCATTTATAGAAGTTAGCACGTGATAACATTATTCACCATTGTAATGTTGGAGATTTTGTTAGATTGGAACCTTTGAGTACTTGGACTTTTATAATTAATAAAACCTACCCCTTGTAAGGTGCTTAGGTGGGTTAAAGTAAACCCATGGGGAAGATTTCATAACGAAGGGATTAAATTTCACCAATTTCAAATTTAAGAAATGAAGTTTAAAATTTCAAATCTCAGGTTTTTAAAAATTTCAAATAATTTTTAACATATAAGAATTGTGATTTGTGACCAATTAATAATACGTGATCCAATTATATGAAATTGTGATCTGAATATATTTAATTGGTCACAAATCACAATTTCTATATGTTAAAAATTCAACAATGCTAGGTGTACAATCATTAAGGTGTTGTAAAAATTACAACACCTTAATGATTGTACAAGTGGATTTTTTTAAAAAAATTATTTTATGATCACAATTCCAAAATTTCACAATTTGCTCATCGGTCACAAAATCAAAAATTTTATAAGTCGCATATAATTCATTAATGACAAATCACAAATTTTATATGTCACGAATTATTTTACGATCACAATTCAAAAGTTTTATAAGTGACAATTTATTCATCGGTCACAAATCAAAAATTGAATCGTCACAATTTATTTATAGGTTACAAATCATAAATATTAAGACTCACAACTTATTAGACAGTCACAAATTGTCAAATTATTCGTTATAAATTAACAATTTTTTAGGTCATACATTTTTTTTTGTCACAATTTATCTTTTTCATTGGTCACATATTATTTATTGATCACAGATTAATCAATTTAATGGTGACAAACGATCAAATAATATATGACCACTATCAACCAACAACTTGTAATCATCACCTCACCACGCCCTCTAGAGGCACCACGGCTACCAAAACCACCACCACCTCCCAACAGTAACACCACCTCAAACAAATTAACACATCGCAGAAAACACCACTACATCCTCACACCAATCCTCCACCACCACCTCGATAGACCTATCGTCACCAACATCTCAACATCACCACCACCAACACCAAGATCCACCACCATTGCCACCAACAAAATCGCTGCACGCAACCAAAGAACAACCACCGTCTCATCTCAAATCTACATTGCTTCTTGCAAATCTCACACACCAGATTCACCACCACGCCAGCATAATTACAATACTCCATAATTACCCATTTACGCTCAACACCTGACCCAACTCACAATCTACAGTCCACTACCACAAAATACCCAATTAACCCAACCAATTAAGCTCAAAACCCTATTCATCATCTTCAAATTCCTGCAACCCTAACTTCGTTTTCGTTGCCAGATTCTTTTCTTTTTCGTTAGCTACTGTTTCGAACTTTCCCGATGCTACCAAATCGCACCTCCAATCAGCTTCCAATCCCACCACAGATCCACCACCACATTCAAAATGTACCTTCACCATACACCGCACCACCTACAACACACCACCACCACATCACACTATCACCCTATGCACCACCGCACCTCAAAAACCACAGCAAAACATGAAAATGGGAGGTGGGAGAGGAGAGGGAGATCAGCGGTAACGCCGCCTAGCGAAGGATGGTGCCGGCGTGGTAGTTCGCGGCGCTGCACGACGAACGTGCGCAACGATGTTGTTGCAGCTGCAAGGCGCCATTGTGCCGATCTGTGCAGATGTCGTCTAAGTGATCGTCGAAGTAGTCTTCTACTTGTTGACGAGCCACCGAAAGGAGATGATGGGGGGAGAGATGAAAGAGCCGAGACTGCAGAGAGAAAAATGGAGAAATGGGGAGATTGTATAATTAGGGGTTGTATAAAAATGAAATGTCTGATTTTTGAAAAGTGAAACTTAATATCTAAAATTTGAAGTTGAATCTTGAAAACACTAATTGTGTGATGAGAATTGCTACTGGTACATCAGCAGCAACATCAAGGTATACATAATGATGATGTGGCGATATTTTGACTCAATATCTCGTTCAATTAAAAAAAAATCAAATTCCAAAACACCCCAAAAATTAAAACCCTCGTTTCCCGTTTTCTTCCCATTTCCCCCCATCCTCCCCCATTCCCGTCTTCTCCCCCATTTTCTCCCCAATTCAAACCCTTAATCCCCAAACCCCCAAATCGTTGGCTCCCAGCGCAAGGCCTCTGGAAGGACCCCGACGGTGCCATCATCTCCACCACCACGAAGGAAGCCGCCATCGCCCAACTCAATGGAAGGACCCCAACAGTGGCATCATCTCCACCACCA
>CAIGRE010005776.1:0-26194 GCA_903798275.1 Fraxinus angustifolia subsp. syriaca
AACTCTTGGTTCTCTAACTGTGTTACTCCCTGTCCCTGCTGCTGAAATCCCTTCACTTTCAATTTCGATTTTCCTGAAAATTTAGCAACATATTAGACAACAAAAAATCAATTTCATTTCTAATTTATATGTTCAATTATGAAGAGATGATTATGTACCATCTTTTAGCCTCAGGTTCATCTTCATCAAACTCATGATCTCCACCTGATTTACTCTTGTGATCAGAAATCTGCTCGAAATCTTCATCCCCTACAGAAATTGAAGAATTCTCCTGTGTTGCAACCGAATCCATTTGTCCTGTGCCATTTGAACCATATGACTTTTCTGGGATTTCATTGTTTTGATTGTAAGATTGGATGGCTACAGAGGAAGCCAAAGTTACTGTTGAGGACGACGAAGATGATCTTCGAGTGGACTGAGGTTTAGGATGATTATGAGTTCCTTTATACACAATTTCAGTAATCTGTCCATCTATAGATTTCTCCACCTTTTTCTTTGTGGGACAAGTGGGATGTGTACATTTGTAATAACTTCTAGGATTTTCGCTTCCCTTCACTTGTTTCTGTCCATATTTCCTCCAATTATACCCATCATCACACCTTTTATTCGCCTGTGAAGATTGATTGTACTGTTTATTATCTGACTGAAACTCATTAGAAATCTCAGGGGAAAACCTCTGCGTAGGATTTATCTCTGATTTTAAAGTAGTTCCATCTTGCTTAGCAGGTTCTTGATAACCCCATGCTTGATGTCCCTGAAAATTTCAAGAATTTCACATATTTGTATAAAGAAAATTTAACTTTGAAAACCAATTCGGAGAATTTGAATCCAGTCTGACAATGAAACGTACAGTAGGAATCGGGTTTGTTTGGGTTTGGAAAGAAAAATCGTCTTCCAGCTTGACATCTTGCTGCTGCTGAGTGCTATTAGAATTGCTTTTCCAATTAAAAGCCTGAAATGGAAAAGTCCCTGTTGTGGGAGATGGTAAAATCTGCATATTTTATCACAAAAAATGTAAACTTTAGCTTCGAATGATGCCAAAAAGTAATTTAAAATTAAAAAAAAAAAAAAAACTTACGTTTGAAGCAGATAAGAGAACAGGGGAGTCCAAAAGCTCAGCAGGGCTTAAACCAGGTGGAATAGCAAAGTAGGAAGAGGGCGAAACTGGAGGTGGCGATAAGGGAAATGAAGGTGGTGGAAGAGACTTGAACTTGGGTACCCCAGAACCAGTCCTCTCAGCTATCCGATCACCAAGACCTCTTCTCACGGAGGCGCTACCAGTGGCTCCACCGCTGCCGGGGTAGTTATCGGAAGAAAGCAGGTCTGTAAAAGAAGTCGTCATGAATGAACCAGTAGTTGATGAGAAAGAAAAGGGCGCTGATTGTTGGGGTTGTGAATTTGAATTTGCAGAGGTTTCTAAACTTCCTGAAGAAGCAGCCATCAGAGAGAGAGAGTAGAGAGATATTGATTGTTTATAAGAAAAACGATGACGAAGAAGAAGAAAGAAAAAATGTATACGTAATTTGCAAGGCGCCTTTTTGTCCTTTCAGTTCGTCAATAGCATCTGTTGTTAAGGGCAGTTTGGCATGAGCTTGATTTGCTTATTATTTTTGAATATATTTGGATAATTTGCATTGATTGGCAGAGGAGTTGACTAAAATCATTTCTTAGAAATAAAAGCAAAAATCATTTCTTTCAAACAGAGCCTAACTTTGACATTAGAATCTAAAAAGGAAAAGTAAAAAGTAGAAATTGGAGAAAGGTGTTTGGGGCGGTCAAATATGGCGGGTTTGACTGAGATAGGCGGCTGAAAAAAATAATAATAATATTTACGCGTTTTTGTCACTTTCATTTTCCCCACCTTATCCCTCTCTAGAGGAAATGTATTAAATCCCAATCCTTGTTCTCTACTTCAATACAAAATTATTAAAGATTTTATTGTACATAATAAAATTATAAAAATTAATAATTTACAGCTAAGGTATGGATGTCATTTTTTCTATTTAAAATAATTCCTACCCCTAAATTATCATTCATAATCATAAACATAACATAGATTTTGCAACCAAAAACGAATGATATCGTAGTTGCACTCAACACAAACACAATCCTACATCCTAAATAGATTTTTAATAATCAACTTTGTCGACTTTTGATCGAAGATTAGATCTCAATCTATTGTTCTTTTCCACCTTGAATTCCTCGGACCAATATTCAAGCACTTCTTCATTGGGCTCCTCGTTGAATTTGGATGGCCTTCATAAACAACGTTGTCCAAGTTTAACAATTCATCAACTTCAGCTTTTCATCGAAAATTGGTTCAATGTCATCTCCACAACCAAATTAGCCAACCTATCAAACGCTAGCGCCGATTCATTTTCTTCACTAAAACTAAAATTCATTCGCCGATTGAGATTAGAAGGCGTGAAAGACCTATTGTGGTCGTATGAGTCATCTTCCCCTAACTAGTCAACCGATGTGTCTCTACGACCTATAGTACTCATATGTGGGTGCTTGATTAATCACAAACCTGCCTCAATTAAGTCCGGCAAAGGTGGTGCTTGATTTTACATATGTGGGTGCGTCAGTCAATCCTCATCAATCCAACAATTTTGACTAGTCAACAACTGAACTTCTAGAAGCAATGTCAACATTTCGGATAATACAACAATACATTTTACATTCTTGTCAAAGTTATCTTCAAATTTAAAATATTACAGATATACCAATAAATGACAAACTTAAAGCATGTTTGTGGGTGATGTGAATTGGAAAAAGCCATTAGTATAAGAAGTGTTGACAGAATTCATATCGACGTTCATGTAGCTGTGTATGATTAACTTATTTTTTTTCTCTCCATCTTCCAATGTTTTCGCGCCTTGAGTTGTCTGTCAAAATTTCTTGTACTTGTAGCATGATTGACATAAATTTGATCGTTTATAAACAAATTATAAGCGGTAGCCAAACATGAGTTTATCTTGTGCAACGTTGTCTCTTATTACATTCTCATTAGATAAAGATGTATGTTTCCGTTTTCAACCATCATATCTTGATAAATGTATTCGCCATCCATTGGGGTCCGTCTCCACCTACAATCACAAACAGAATTATCATATTCTGATATGTTCTAAACAAGTTCGTCAAATTAGGTTCGATTAGACATATGAATTATAAAGATTTAAGCATGTGTGTTCAAACCGTTATATTTTACGTATTGTGCGCTTTGAGAAAGTCTCTATCCATTTTACCCCTCAAGTCTCTCAAAGCAGAGGTATTAAGTTTGAATTGTAGAGGACACAAAGTATGTATAATATAATGGCTTGAGCATAAAGGCTCGGGTTGTTACATGATGACTGTTTTACAAGAAAATGGAAAAGGAAAAGTATGTACCTGAAATGCTTTGTTTCTCCAATGAAATATGCAGCCACGATGTTCCATGACACTAAGTGCAGACTGAGGGATTGATGCTTTAAAGGATGTGTGGAGTTTCACTTTCATAAGCCCTCTAAACGCGAAAAGAGCAGCTACAATGCCGTTTGGAGTCAATCCAGTGACATGCAAGATAGTCATATTCTGCAGACGGCTTATGCTAGCCAGTGCTACAAGCCCAGCATCGGTAACTGGACAATACGATAAGTTTATCTGCAAATGCATGATTCATCAGTTCATCAAAGCCAGTTGACATGTCGCATGAATGTATAGATATAGGATACCTGTTTGAGATATTGAGAATAAAGAGCAAGAGAAATCATTCCATTATCATCCATGTTACGGCATTTCTTAATGTCCAAGATGCTCAGCTGTTTACAATTCATGGCAATGGCGGATAATCCAACTGAAGATACGCAAGGACAACCTCGAATTTCTAGAGCTTTCAATTGTAAGCATTGAGATAAGGATAATAAAGAAGCATCAGTAACTTCGTCACAGTAAGCCATGTTAATTGACTCCAGGGCAGGGCAACCGTTAGCAATTGCTGCAACGCCATCATCGGTTATTGACATGCACCTGGTCGAGGGGAAGAAATGGAAACTGTAAACAGATTTTAATGAATAAACGCACTTGGGAAACTTGAGAAAATTAAGCCCCCGTTTGACACCCATTATATTCTCATTCTCATTTTTTTTATCTTTCTTCATTTCAACCACACATTCTATCAATAAAAGAATATTACATATAAACCCAAAAATTCTCCTTACTTTTTAATCACATATTCTTCCATCAATCACTATTACAAAACAAATTTTTCAAATAAAATGGGTGTCAAACAAGGGCTAATTTGAACTACAAAACTCTCGAAAACCAGCAATTGATGCTTTGGATCTTTGTTCTGCAAGTAACCTTTTTTATAGCTCAAAGGATTCATAATTCTATGACTTAGCCATTACTCCAAAATGAGAGACCAAAATCCCTTAAAACCTTGTAGAATTTCTAAAATGTTAGCTCCTTTTGGAGCTCGGTTCACAGGAAAACAAATGCGACTTGGAAAAATGTGAAAACTGTTACAAACTTGTTTACGTGCCTGTACAAGTCGAGCTCTATAAGATTTTGACAAGACATTGCAACATGTGACAGTCCAAAATCTGTGATGTTTAGACACACTCCCAGTTTTAAACTCAAAAGCTCAGAACATTTCGAGATTGACTCTAAACCTGCACCATAAAGTAGCATGTGTCATTTTAAATAGACCTAAAAATCCACAAATTGAACTGGATATTTTAAAGGTTAAACCTTCATCATTGATTTCATTGTCTGTGATATCCAGTTCTTTCAAAGATTGACAGCACTGCCCAATCAACACAATAGCTTCTTGCGGGACCATGTGACAAGCCTCCATTCTGAGGGAAGTGAGTGAAGAGCACGAATTTGTTATGCTGTCTATAGAGGCGTAAGTTATCTTGTGACAGCACGTAATGTCCAGTTTCTGCAACTGAACAAGCCTCTGAGCGATATAGGAAATACCCTCGTCTGTCACTCCAGGGCATTTACATAAACTCAACTCCTTCATAGATACACACCAATCCCCAATTGCTTTCATTGTATAGAAAGTGACCAGGCAACCGTCTAACTTGATAGATTTTAATCCCGATAGCTTGTACCAGCATTTTGCAAAATCAGCAGTGACCTGAACCCACCATTTAATGCAAAAATTTGGAAATGGGGTCGAGTTACAAAACCAGATAATTTATGGTATGAAAATTCCACTTACGGCAGAGCCATATGCCAAACTAAGGTGGCTTAAGCGTTCAGAGCCATTGATTAAAGAAAACAATCCGACATTGCTAATATTGTGACACTTGGATATATTGAGCACCTGTGAAACACAGAAGGAGAAAACCATAAACAGCACATGATTAATTAAATCAAACAATTCAAAGCTGCAATTGCTAGTCTGCTGAGGGTAAACTTTGTTAAACCATTGGAAAATATTAGTACCTCGAGCGACTTGCAACCTTCTTTCAGAATCCTAAGGCCCTCATCATCAATACCAGGACATTCAACAAGAATTAACTCTTTGAGATGTTCTAGTTGCAGAATAGGCACCAGACACTTCTCCGTTATCTGCAATCATAGGGACAGGGGACGGAAAAACTTCAATGGAAGTACACGAAGTACTCAGAAATGAAGAGAATAGGAATCAAATTTGGGTAAATGCCACAACATAAGCATAAATCCGAATTATAGGGAATCAGTCGAGCACATAAGCATGGACTTAAATCTTTCAACGAGATATATCAGCTTCCATAGACCTCTCTTCTCTGTTATGTTAATTTTATCCAATTACTTGATTTATCGCCGTTCAATTATTTATTTATTTGTTTTCTTTCCTGTCAAGGTTAATACTCTCTGTTCAATCATCAAAATGAAGAAGTTACGGAAAAAGAAGTCTTCAATGCAACCAGCAGCAGATAGCACTTATCCTACCATAGCGTAAGGGTCAGAAAAAATGTATAGTACCAAGACAGCAGAATCTATATGAAATTTATCTATCAAAATCAAGTGAAAACCTATATGCTGGAGATAAAAATCATTTTCAATATATTTTGATCAGTTTCTTATCAGAAACAATCATTAGAATAAATGGTGGAGAAATCATTGACACAAAGTGCAAAAAAAAAAAAAATTAACTAACAAGTTACCAGCAAATAAGAGAGGTCCAAACTCTGAATATCTTTACACTTTGTGGCAATTAAACCTATACCCAAATCAGTAAGTCTCATACACCATTTCAAGCAGATAAGCCTCAGCTTTTTGCAGCCCACAGCAATGCACCCAATTCCAATGTCTGATACCAATTTGCACCTTGCCATCAACAACTTTTCCAAGTTCTTAGCTTCTGCAATAGAAGCCGCCCCAGCATCCGTCAACTCCGTTGCATTGGACAAATCCAATTCAACCAAACCCCAACACTTGCTTGCCAAACTTAACAATCCCACATGAGTAAAAAATCTTGATCTTGACAGATTAATGGACCTCAAAGTAGACCCATATGCATTAGATATATACAACAGTACTCTGTCCTCTACACGTGGACAGTAAGTAAGATCAACATGATGAATCAGAGGGTATCTATTGAGAATTCTTGAAATGAGCTCAATGTGAAGAGGCTTCAAAGTCTTCCTATGATGGGATTCAATAGAGTGGAATGATTTGCAGACTAAAGAGAAAGATTTCTTGGTTTCTGGATCTTCATAGAGGCAGTCTAAGATTGTGGATATGATCTCTTCTGACAGGGATGCAAAGGTATTAATGAGTTTCATACCTTCCATGGTTTTGTGGGATTTTTTTTATTGAAACGCTGAAATTACCGTGGTATTTTGTGAGTGACAAGAAATTAGAGAAGAAATTGCAAAAGCAATAATCTTTGACCAAGTATATATTGGATGGCAATGGAAAACTATTTGTTGAAAGTAGAAAGAGAAAAATGTGAAGCCATTGGTTGATTGATTCTGAGATCCACGTTTCCAACTGTCTAAACAGAAACCAGTTCTTTCTTTGACTGGGGTTGTTTACTTGTTTCTGCTGGGGGAAAATGAGGAAGATGACGCAATAAAATTACAAAACTAACCTTAATTATGTTTGATTCGCAAATGTAAATGGAAGGGACAATTTGGGGATTAGTTGAGCATCCATCAATCTCTTAGTAAATGGGGCCCGGATTCACAGGGGCTTGTGGAGGGGGCGCCAAGTGCGTCCAGGGCCCATGGCATGGGCATACCGCATATAGCTTATTTCTAGTAAGAAATGGCAAATATAATTATATACAAGGTGATGATATGATAAGAGAGGAGGCGGGTCACATTCGGGGAAGGGAATAAATGAGGCAGTACGTATTTCCAGTAGACAACCTGGTACGGGCATATAATATTGCCATTTGTAGTAATAGTATACATTTTTTTTGGGGATAGAATATTCGGAAGCACGATTTAATATACATACGTAGTAGGATAAATCTCGAATCACTCAAAATGCGTGTCCACACTATCCTTGAACGCTAATGTGTCACAATTTGAGTGACTCGAAATCTAAGATGTGATTTAAATGAGATGTCGTGATTAAAATGAAAAGTCTGCATCATGTTAGATTGTACCATTGAAGATGTTCTCATCTTTCACATGCCTTTGAGTTAAGCTACCCTCACAAACCCATGAAGAAAGCCCCCGTTTGTTTACGACTAAAATCATATTTTTAATAAATTTTAATAGAATTTGATGAAATGTATCATTAAAAAGTTGTGAATCTCATAAAATATGTGATTAATTTTAATTTTTGACTTCGATTTAGATAAAAAAAATATATAAATTTTAATCCCTACGCAAAAATTAGAAGCCAAGAAAGATTGGCAAGGGCTGCATAATCATCAAAACCTTGTAAAAATTTATGATTTTCGCCTGGCCAATTCCACCATCTGAATGTCTTGTAATATATATTGATAAGTGTATAGCTAGGTCATTAAATATAGATATTTGAGAGTACTTTTAGGGAATTATTTTTTAATCTCGTATAAATATTGTTTGTTTAAGTAAAACTCGAGCTTTTGGAATGAAAATCAAACAAAAAGGATGAGTTTCGAACATAATTCTGAGAATGCGGACCAACTTAATACAAATTGGAAGATCGAGCACTTGAATTTTAATTATAACGAACCTTAGCTGACCCAAAAAAATGAAAGAGAAATCATGCACCGAACTGCACTAAATAAAGAGTTGAGCCTTGCAGTTGCAAGGAATAGCCCATGCGATCACAATGGCACGTTTGCAAAAGCATATTTCAACATCGTTATGCCATGCGATCACGATGGTATATACCATGTACATCGCTTGATGTAAAAATTCAGGCACCCTCGTGTCTCTTTTTTGGGTTCGTCCAAATTTTAAAAAGCGATTTGACCAACGATTTAACCTAATGTGGACCTCTAATTTTGTGATTCTTCATCTTAGAACGCAGAAAACAAGGCTAGGAAGAAATTCAAGACAAGTAGGACTGTCCCACTAAAACTTTTCTCCTCTTTCACGTGCCTTTTGACTTAAGCTACTACCCATAAAGAAAAACCCAAAAAAGAATGAAAAGAAAGCTTGGTAGTAACAACATAATCATCAAAAATCTTGTGAAAACTAACTGTTGCACGTGTATGCAAAAAAGGGGAGAGAAAATGTATACTTGAAAGTTTTGAATGCATATGGATGTAATTGTACAGGCATTCTAGTGTTCTCGCACTTGATACTTTGAAACTATTGGCAGATAGGAGCATCCTTTCTATATTCGTCGAAACCCTGATTATCATATGTTTACCACATGTACTTCTGGCCTGAATTCCTGAACAAGACCTACATTTTCAACAACACAATCATAAGGATTTAAAATCTCTCTCTCTGCAATGAACAAGAAAATGAAATCTATTATTCACAGAAAAAATATAAACATGCAAAAAGGCGAATTTCTATTGCATAAAATGGCGTCATCAATTTATTTTCACTTTATAAAGTTATTTGGATGTTACAGACAAGAACAGCTAGAACTGCCAACCCTGGTGGTACACATGCCTAACCTAGAAACTCGGTTGATTTGTACCAAGTCATTGAATTACTACTTCAAATGCAAAACCAGCAGATCTGATCCTCCTCCCAGGGTAGCCCAGGTTCCAGAAACAAAACTCGACACAAAAATACGAGGATGGATAAAGACAGTACGGGAAAAAAGAACAGAGGAATAACTTTTCAAGTTCCCACTGTCATCCAATGAAACAACAATTATACTCTGTCCTCTCTATCTTTTCATGAAATCAAATGTCGAAATCAATTCCAGCAGCAATTGGACCCATTTTATATAATGTACTAAGGCCTAGTTTCCATGCACTTCTGACGTCCAAGTCCAGCTGTTGGAACGGTGATATAAAAGTGCATACTAAGGCCTAGCAGTGCTTCCCAGAATTTAGGAGGATGTGCCGGTGGAAGATGTCCTCCCTCAATTTTAAAAACAAAGTGCCCAATTACAAAATGCCCTTGTTTAACAATAGATTCCACAAGCAGAGGTTACACTCAAAATGAATGCTCTCAGCTCTCATTGCTAAGTAAGCAATCGTCTTTCGAGGTAGGATAGAAAGAATCTTGTTCCCCAATCTAACCATGCACCCAACTCCCAAACCCCCTGAAAAATAGAACAATGGTACACGGTCTCTCGTGAAAGTAGTTGATGCCAATTTGTGTGCATTTCGAGTCCACCACACTTTTTTTTTTTTTTTTTATTTTTTTTTTTGATAACCGTTGATGTCTGGGCCAAGCTTACTCGCACCTCGACTAATCTCACGGGGCCCTGAAGTTTACGGCCGGATACTCACCTCAGTGGCCCTGAGAAGACTAGAACTGGTGACCATTAAAGAGCAAACCCAAGGCCTGACCGATTAAGCAACCTCTCTGAGTTAAGTCCACCACACACATTGACCACCATAATAACAATTAAAAAGGGGAAAAATAATGTGATAAATTTTTTAAAAATATACGGCAATAATATAATATTAAAATATCCATAAATTCTCACAAGCAAATTTTCCATGTGTCATTCTTGGTGTTTTGATGTCTTTTTCTAGCTAAACATATCTAAATTGGAACACTCATGCACAATATAATGAAACAAGCAAACTTAGTAACTTACCATATCAACGTGTCACACAAAAAGGGCTCCAGGGGTTTCTAGAGCTTGACAGGTCTCCTCAAAGCAAGCTCAGGCAATTTTAACCAAGAACGTCATTGGTACAATGCAACTCGTGGTCACAGGAGAGAGAGGCGGAGTGCTCGAAATTAGTGGCCTTTGCATTCTTCAAATTGAGTCCGCAGTCAATAAATATAAAGCACCTGAGATTACACTTCTTTAACACCACGGCACAGTAAATAAACGTGATGACCATATTTTCTGAGATCAAAAAGGAGATTGGCACAGTGGACAGGTCGATTTGTGAGAAGTTGAAAACCACTTGTAGAGGCAGGCAGAATGGAATTTATGCTTGCAGGTCTTGCAAGCAAGGCGAGGCAAGCTATGGTTGGCAGTGTGGATGACACTATAACAGATAGGGCACTCCTCAACACCTTCAAATTCCTTGTCAAAGTTTCTCTTCCATATCCGTATTGCTTCAGCTAAGGCTCCATTCTGTACCATTCACACACATCATCAACCTCCAGATTTCAAAACGGAAATCTTCAAAGTAAAAAACAAGTAAACAATGCTGAATATTTCTTGGCATATAGGAGGACCGTGAAGTTCATAACTAATCAATGTTCACGGTAAGGCCAAAATTCTCTTGATGAATAACAAAAATCGAAATCGGACATGTTCTACACAAATACTCCACCACCAAAAAGATTTTGCACTTGCAATTTTTTCCACAGATTAATACAAGTTGGACACAATTTTTAAATGATATACATGTGATCATCTCTAAAATGTTTAAGCTTTTAGATGAAGTGGTTCAAAATGGTACTAGAACCAAAAAAAGTTCAAAGAAATAATTCAATCCCTTTAAAGCTCAAACAAGCAATCAGATTCCAGGATCAGTGTTATCCAGTGAGCCACCATCTTGAGTTGGCATGTCAAGGGTAAATCCCTCATTGGTTAGATATGAAACACTACCCAACATACAAGAGATTAAACTACTCGTAACCAAATACACATTTTAAGATGAAAACCCAAGTCATTTACCATATCACAACATGCAAAGGTCTTGAATTCAATTCTGAACACCACCCATTTAATGAAATTTTACACGTGTCAAGATTTGACGGAAAAAATGAGCCCACCTATACGTGAGGGGCATGTTAAAAGACTATTTAAATGATATACAATAGCCCTCTCAAATAGCTTAATCTTTAGATCAAGAATCCATTCTTTTTATAAGGGCTAAAATAACTTATTTTGGCTTTTTTACCACATATTGTAGGGTGGTTCGACAATACAACACAATTGTTACCCACTTAATGGGGTTTTTGTAACTTTGCATCTATGTGGTGGTGGTTGGGGGGTGGAGAATCTCAGATGATCAATCAGGGATGGAGGACAAGAACCAGATACATCAACTAATATCAAAGTTGACAAGTGATGCCCACATACAATAAGAGTAAATTCATAAATTCTTGAATTGCAAGTGTCTTATAGTGGGCAAACAATGTGTACATAGAGGAGCACGTGAGCAGCAAGAGTTTGTCAGTTATACCTGATTACTAACAAACGACTTCATTGACATCAACCATTTTCTCTGCTTCAACTCGCTAATGCCAAGGCTCCTGGTACAATCTACATCTACAGGTCTCAGAGGGTAAGATGGAGGAAGACGAATTACTAGATCTATTCCCGTTTCATCCTTCGAATAGGTGGCCACAACCTCATTAGCCGATTTTCTCACACTAATTGAGAAATTTTCATCTGCAAAACTGGCTTTCTTGATCTGCATAGAGAAAAATAAGCTTCAGTTTTATGCTGTGATCACATCAAGTATCTTATTGCAAAATAAATTTAGAAGAAAATAACACTGAAGACAATGAAGCATTGAAACAATCATAATCTCCAATCTTTTTTGATATTTGAGGTGCACATTATCTCTAGCAGGCTTTTCATCTACCTATTTCTACATAGAGAGGACACTCAATGCATAATGCTCAAGACACTACGCGATGACGGAGAATTATATTCATGCTTGCAAGCAGGGAGGCTGTTTCCATAACATACAGATTTTTTACGGAGTCAAAAAACAAGTCAACTGGAATCAACAGCAAACAGGAATCATGTCATACACACCTGAGATAATTCATTTGTTACAAGTGTTGGGCTACACCATGTTTTTGTGAAAGACTCAACAGAAGATGAAGTAGAACGATTTCGTATGTCACTAAACCATCCTCGAACATAGGCAGGAAGAATATGAAGCATCAAACCAAATATTCCACCTGCAAGTGAGGCCATTTTCTCTGTTTCAACAGGCCAAAGTGACTCTAAGCAAAACAATACTGATCTGGTCCTGATGGCACGTGTTGCAGCTGAGGCTGCTTTGGATACTGTTGCTGGAAGTTCTATATCTTTCCTTCGTGAGCCTGGCACCACGTACAATTCCAATTGAATGTGTTGGAGAAGGCAATCCAGTATTACCGAATTGGTAGAGTCTTGCACATACTGAACCATTCTCTCTCTTTCAGACGAAGTAGATGGCAAGGATCCTAGATGTGACAGAAACAAAGACCAAGCAAGAAATATGTTCACCTGTAAGTTTAACAGAGACAACACAGCCTATGAGGTAATGTTACATATAATTTAACTCAGCAATTAACATCTATCTTATGCAATGTTACCTACTCCAACATTAAGACATCACAAAGGAGCAAAAAGCAAAAAGTTAATGCTCGTGGTTATTACTTACCCGTTCATTTGCCACTAAATCCATTTCAAAAACCTCCTCTGGAAACATTTCAAGCATGTGAGAAATTTCTTCCCTCAAATGAAGATTTCCTTCAGAAGCAATATCAGGATTGTGAGGATCCTCGTTGTTAGATGTATCTACCAAACTAGCGATGTCGTATTTAAAAGCTGAGTGCATCACAGGTTCAGTTGAAAGAATAACAAACGCCGCAAACTGCAGAGGAGGAAGTGGTTTGCAAGAAAAGAGTAAAGCATACAATGAGCTTATGGGCCCTTTACTTAGACCCCAAATCTCTATCGATTTCACAGCTTTGTCTCTTGCATGTGAACTAGACTCAATAGCCCTTGAAGCTACTAACTCCCAGAAGTGAGGATGATCCAGGCGAGATGACGCAACAACAGATGAAGCCTCATGGCAATACGAATTTGCAATGGCCTCAGCAGCACCAGTACAGAAAAATAAACGAAGAATACCTTCTAGAATTCGATCCTTGATGACCTCCCACCTCTCAATCCTCAAGGGGTTTGAATTCTCAGCGTACTCTTTCTTTTGGAGTCCCATCAGGCCACAAAACAGAGAGAAGGCAGTAAGTGCATTTGTAGCAAGTTTTATGGGAAAAGAGTCTATGGTTGAAACAGCAGTCTTAAACTTCTTTAGAGCATCTGTCATGTCATTGGAACTAGAACTGTTTGCCACAGCATCATTCACATTTTCAGCAACTTCCTCCATCATAATAACAGTTGACTCAATCCAAAATCTTGACCGAATTAGAACAAAATCCCAATCATCTTCATTGAATTCCTCCCAGCAATAAGCAACTGAAACAACCACTAACTTTGACAACAAACTCTGAACCAACGGCAGCTTGTTTACTACAGCTGATGCACCAGCATGTTGTCTCTGCTTCTCAAATAACTTGTACAGAAGTTCCTTCTCCACAGGACTGATATATCTCTCTGGTTTTAGCCCTTGCAATTGTTCTGTTGTTTTAATAGGGAAACATGATATAACCAACTGAAAGAAATCCTCCATATCTGGAAGAAGAAGTCAAATTGTTAAAATAGCAAAGCCAGGATGTTGGAAAACAGGAATGAACTGCAACAACACCATGGTGGAACATTATGAGATTTTTGCCATTAGATACTCAAAAAATGATATATGCCTTAGCTTCAAGATATAAAGCCATGGAAAACTATAATTCATTTCCCTTTATGACTACCATTATATAATCATATATTCATGAGTACACCAAAAAATCGATAATTTAATTATGAGTGCGCAGTACATGAATGAAAACTAATTGTAGCTTGCATTTACCTTCTCCAGTTTGCCATGTATTCAGAGGAGGGAAAGATACAGTTCTCTCAAGCCAGTCTACTGTTGAATCATGAAATTTGCTTTGACTGTAATACTCACACTCATCACTCGCACTGGAGTCTACCAATCTGATGCTTAAAGGTCTTATAAGTATGCTCACAACAGAAGAAAGAATCCTCAAGCAATTCAAGTTAGTTGTTTCACCAATGTAGAGCTTATCCAGAAGCACATTAAAGAACGATTCAGCTTTGCCCTTCCCCCATAAATCATCTTGAAAAAGAGTCAACAGTAAAGATACGAGAGCTCTCAAAAAGGGTTCCTCAATGCCCTGCACCCCATCGTATGAAGCAGGCCATAAGGGGCTTAACCCACTACCAGCTCCCTGGACAAGAGCACCATCAAGCAGAATGCTGACAATGGAATCCAGAAGGCAGTATTCGGAAGAGTGCTTCACATATTCACTGAGAGAAGGCAGAAAAGAGTGCAAAGCACTACCACCAAGCCATTTCCATGTACATAAAATTTCAGCGGCAAGCCAGGCTCGAGAAGAATACAGATTATTTGTTGTTAGGTCTCTAATAGGCTCCCCATTTAAAGATGGAGAGGTAGCAGCAGCAATAACACGTGCAAATCCAATTTCAGATATTAGTTTGTCAACCAAAGCAACAAACAGAGTGTTTTTGGATGCCTACAAATAAATTGTATTGATAAAAGTTAGCTTCTATCAGTTGTATCCTTGTTTATACAGTATATACACGTACGATAAACAGCTTTAGTGCATGTTTGGGATTGCTTATAGCTCTTAAGCACTCCCAGACATGCTATATACAATAATACAATTAGTTTGGGAATAAATGACTGGGGATCCAGGTACTTGACTATATAAGTGAAACAGCTGACAACATCAGGGTAGCATGAGCACTTTTAACTACATGGCCAATATATAGCTCTTTCCAGATTAAATTTGGTGAAATGTACAATTAAGTATAAATATTCATGTATTCTACAGTAAACTATCTATGACTTTTACTTGGAAGTTATATGTTGTGAAGAAACTGAGACAGCAAGTTCTGGTTGAAGACTTCCTCGCGAATTTACTGAGTAAGCTATATCAGCAATATAATGGCTAATTTTGGCATGATTAAGAGTGATCGTGTTGCTAAAGAAAAGAACATATAGGCTACACAGTATAAACTCAAGGTAAAGAAGAAAGTGATTCCCATGCCCCAAGATTGTCGGTGTCAGATCATCAATCAGCCAAAGACTCAAGGATTTCAGTTTTCAGTGAAAGCTTCATTTTTTGAGACAGATGAGGATGGCAGATAATCATTTACCCCAAAATAAAGTTCAAGAACAAAATGATGTAGGAAAAGAGAAGTTCTGCAGATATAAAGGATTTGCCGAAGCAAGTATAAACAGACAAAAGACCACTGCAATGTGGTGTAATGAGTGGAATCAAACTAAGAAACTTCTCACTCAAAAAATAAATAATTCAAAACAAAATGCTAGAAAAAATAAAAATAACACAAGTAAAACTCACATAGAGAGAACCATTTTCAGCTTTGAAGCTGGATCCTAAATGATTATCTGGCATGATCCACAAGGGCCACCAATCATTCTTCGTCAGGAAATGCTCTAACAACTGCTGTTCCTCGAATTGGTCTTTACAGAAATATTCAAAAATGTCACCCATCCATTGGCAGCATAAAGATATGATTCTATCAGAATCTAATTTAGTTTCCATAAATATAATGGATTTTATTGACTCAACCAAAACAGTTCCCAGGCTGTTTCGATTATATATGCTGAGACTTTTAAAGAACTGATGATTACATATCTTGCTACGAAAAATATGGATAGTCTCGCAGAATGTCAACCTGGCCTCAATTTCTCCCATCTGCTTTTCATCAAGTTCATCGTCGGTAACAGTTAACATGTTACATTCCCAGTCAATGATAAATATTGCAGCTAATATACCTGAAACTAACTCGGTTTCATCATTTATAGTCTTCAGACAAAAGAAACTACCATTTAGAACATCCAGGGCAAAATGAGCCATCTCAAGCATATTAGTAGAAGATTCCAATCCCCAGGAAGAATAATTTCTCCCATTACTTAACAAAGAACACATATTCTTAACCCAGACAAAACTAGAATCCAGCATGAAAGTCAACAGAATTCGAAATATTTCTTCATATATAAGAACCGATGAGTTTCTTGATAAGAAGGAAATATTATCTTCTTCTACTCCACCACCAAGAACAGCACTGCCACATACAATGAAACGAGGAAAGAAGGTAAAGAGTTTTTCCCACACACAAGAAAGTTTATGCACAACACTAGAAGAATGAAGTGTTCGATTACAGAATAGAGTATTCAGGGATGAATGGGAGGGAGACGCACAGATTACTCATATAATCTTCCATTGAATAAGAGATTCAGATAGTTTACCACCAAAAAATAACAACAAATTGATCGTGGATTAGTATTTCTGTTCTATGGGAAGCCAGTTACCAGTCCAAATAAGAAAAATGAAGAATCTGTCAATATATATCAAAAGAATAAATCAAACTGAACGAAATTGAAGCCACAGAGAACTGAAAGGGGAAAAACGCTATTTTAAAACAAAGATAAGGTCAATTTTTAGACGTAGGAGAATTTTCTGCAAAGCATTTAAATATCTTATCATTCTTCTAAGTCAGCTAGTGACAATTATTGTTTTCAATTGTATATGTTTGAAAGCTATATATTCTGGCTATCCAGCCGAAATAGGTTCAACGTGTTGTAGTCTGCCAACCTATGATGCACGGACACGTGTGTCCGACACGATACATGTCAAATACGCCGACAAGCAATTTTTAAAAAAAGTAAAATACACGACACGTCATCGACACGTTGATTAAATTCTTAAAAATTCTTCATTTATATAGTATAAATTTAGTTTTATATTTGTTATTAATTTCAACAAGAAAAATTAATAACAAATATAAAACTAAATTTATACTATATAAATGAAGATAATAACTTTGAATTAATAATATATAATATTTTTAATATAAAAGAAAAATGATGACGGTAGAGTGTCCGAGAAGCATCGGTATCGACTCGTGTCTGACACGGACACGCTACCCTAATTGAAGTGTCCGTGCTACAGAGCTGCCAACCATCTGCACTTGAGTTAAGCTTTTAACACGGTGCTTGTGTACACATAACCTTCTCCAAAGTATTCATATGTTGAAGTTCTAAAATTGACTAATGAATAGAGACTTCAAGATGGACCTTATCGTGTTCCACTCTAAAGGGTAACCGTTTTCAATTACTGTATGATTCCACATGGGCATAATAATTCTACAGATATTAACAGGTCACAGACCGACAAGAAGTGAAGGTAGCAGGGACAAATTCTCCATACCATGCATGATTCCTCTTTCATCTCATGCATGCCAAAATTTAAACATGAAGATTGACTTACTAAAATGCCCACAGCTATAAAGCAATAGGGGATTAAACTGAGTAAATCCCCAGTCTATTTGAAATCAGATACGGTCAGCATTTAATAGTTATAAATGACCAGGCAAATATTTCAAGATATCACTATTTACGCACCATAAGAAGTGAGCATCAGAATTCCTAAATGGAGGAAAAGAATGGATAATAGAGAGAGCGGCTGAATCTAGAAGCTCATGGTGCCATTCGTATGAGCAGGATCCTTCCAGATGAGTTCGCTTTCTAGTTCTCTCCCTAACCTTCTCTATCAACATAGCCAAGATTGATATTTTGTTGTTGTCCACAGTTCCAGGAGTAACACCCACGTGTTCTGAATTTATTAAATATGTGATGATGGCATTCCACTGCTCTGAGAAGAACTCTCCATCAAGTAATGCCAGCAAGAGGTCTAATCGAGGTGCATTAGAGAGGCCAACTTCTCTCAAGCACAAGGGAATAATCCTCTCGTTGAAATATTGCAAAAACTCTCGAGACCCCAAATCAACGGAAATAAGTTCTTGAATAATCTTCTGAGGCCCAAATACCGAAACAGCAACCACAATAAGTCTCACTGAATCTGGTGAGTCCTGTCGTAAAGAGAACAAAAATTGTTAATGTAATGAATCGCAAACTATAACATTCCTGTCATAAGACTGGAGAAAATGACTTAATGATGTATTAAGCGGAGTAGAAAAAGAGATCCCTCATTTTTTTTCTTCTTTGAGATGCAAGCAAAGAAATGTTTCACAACTGCACGGCTCTATCACATTATTTAAATGAAACAGCAAAAGGCTAGCAAACCATTGTGGATAACAGCAAAAGGCTAGTAAACCAGTCTGGATATCATTGAAAACGGCTCAAGATACAGGCAATGATAAGAAGTGCTCCTTGTTTCAGATATATGGTACAGCTAATTATGACAAAAAATATATATAAATTTTGGAAGAAAAAACTACAGAAAAAATTTTAATCAGTCTAATATTTGTTAATTTGCATGTGAATTAATTCTAGTAGAAAAATTAACTTAAGATGACACAAAAGCGATACCAGACAGCAAACTAAGATTAGTAGAACAAAATTAACATAGCACCAGGGAATTCATACTATTTTACTTCTTTCACTTGTAGTAAAGGAAGATCTATCTTAATTCCATACTGAAATGGATCACTATTGATAACATTTACTGGTAAATCTACTCATTTTATTCACAGAGAGGTTTGCCATGCCCGACCAGAGGATCATTTCAAATTTAGAGGAAAATTATATATTCGAGCAACAATGGTTGCAGAATAATCAGAAAAAAAAAAATACTAAACTCAAGGGTCGATGGCACTTCAAACGGACAGACCACATCAAGTGCAGACATGGAATTAAGAATCAAGCATTCTGTTAGATCATTATATCTCATGCATGTGAAAGCTGAAAGTCTTCTGTTTACTCTAGTATGAATTCTTTCTTCAAGAAAACCATATTTTTACATAAACTTATTCTATATTGAAGCAAATTTAAAAACAGAAAGCAAACTGATATGAATTGCAAGGTTTATCATGAATGTTCTTTTGCCATGAGGAACTATAGTTTTATAACTAAAAAAATCTTGAATTTGATAGTAAACTACAACACAGGACATGTGACAAATCCAAATGGATGCTTCATGCATAAGAAGTCCAAGTTCCAGATGAACACAACCTAGGTAATCGTCAAAAAAACTCAAGTGTCAACCAAAAGTCGTATACTAAAGATTTTCACATTCACAAGGTCCTATAAAATTAAGTAGGCAAAATCAACTCATGGAAATCCCTGTACGTGCACAATCTCATACTGTGAGTAGACAAGTAACAAAGGAATTGATTAGTCAGAAAATCATTAAAAAGTTTGAGCCAACGCACAAAAGATATTCACTTACAATCAAAAACCCCGACAACCAAAACACAAAAATTTCTGTAGCTCATCTGTGCTCTTCACATCATTCCATAAATAAAAACAGAACAAACACCAGAGAAATAGTTTTAACCCAATAGCATTTTATTATAGATGTGAATCGTGTTGATAACTTAGCCCCAATTTGAGCCAAATTAAAATTTTCATTCTCATTCTTCTCCTCATTTTCAACCACACATTCTTCAATAAAATAATATTTTTTATCTTATCAATAACTTTTCCTTCTTTTTCAACCACACATTCTCCATCAATCTACTATTTCAGAATACATTCTTCCAAAATAATGTGGCTCAAACACACCCTTAGTTTGTAAACAAATGTTAGAATCAGATGTTCTAAAGCAATCCAAGGGATCCAGTTTATGAAGGATCACAATAATTGAACAGGAAAAATAGATAACATCATTAACATAACCAAGCCCTTGTTTGAGCCCCATTTTATCAAAGACTCATTTTCAACCACACGTTCTCCAATAAAATAAGTTTACAAGCAAACTGAAAAATTTTACATTATTTTTTAACCACACATTCTTAAAAAAACACTATTTCAAAATAATTTCACATCAAATCTCCCAGCTATTGAGCAAGTACACGGCAAACAAAATGTTAACGCCTAAATCATTTTCACCAACCATCGTAAGAGATTAAAAATCGCTTTCTTAACTTACAAATGTTTCAATGACTTGGAAAGACTCTTTCAACGTGGGCCCCAATAAGTCAACCAAGGGCCATGATTCACCCTTCTGTACAGCATGTTCGTCCAGTAAAATTAAAAATTTGACTGCCCATTCTGCATTTTGAGAAGAGCACTCTGTTTGCCGAAATATATCCAGACAATTTCCTTGAAATGCTGAACAGAAAACCAAAAGCAGATCATGTTCCAGGGAATGGATCCCTGAAAGGATTCCGATGATGCATTTCCCAAGATTTCCCTTGTAATCTGCTGGATATTTGACATTAAGTGTTTCCCTTGATTCCTTATCAACAGGTTCAGTACTACACTTGGATGAAGCGATAGTAGTTTCAGAGAAGAAAGTGTCCTGATATTTTGAGCTGGCTGCCAGTAGGTACTCGTGCCACAGAAGACCTATTACTATCGTATCAACAAGAGTACGCTGGAAACCGTAAATGGCATCTACTCCATCACAATATCTGATACCAAAGAGGAGAAAAGTAGTCATTACAATAACCAAAAAATAAAATAAGATTTAAGAAAAACAGTAATCGTAATAAATGTGTATGAATGCTTTTTTGTGTCTGCGTAAAGTATACAAATTACCATCTAACTCAAGGAACTCATACCTAGAAGCATTTCTTAATGCCCAAAGGAAACATTCTTCAAATCCCATGAAAAATGCCAGTTGATCCCCGTTAGAAAAGTAAGACAACTTTCTCCCTGCCCACAAATTCTGGAAAAATTGAAGGATAAATTTCTCTCCTACAATTGCTTTTGGAGGAACTGTATCTAAAAATAAAACTAGAGCGGGGTAAGACACTTGCTGAGATCCAAAACACCCATTCTTCAGAAAATCCCATAACCGACTTAGAATTATTTTTTGAACATTCAAGGTAGTCCAACTGTCTGGATATCTTTTACTAAAGATTAGCACTGTTTGCCACATTGATGAATGGCATACTGGATTCCTTTCCTGGAAAGCACCAAGTATGGTTGCAGCTAGACTTTTCATATCACCTTTATTTACAACATCAGGTATGTTTTTTATATAACTCCTCAGCACTGAATATGTAGCTGAACGGATTGCAGGTCTTTGAGACTTTAGAAAGTCTAGAAAATATTTATGAGTGGAGAACAACTTATCTGCACTAGAAACAGCCACAGTCATAGCCCTGGCTTTCACAGCATGCTTTGATTCACCTATCATGTTGTCTGAATCAGATTTTTCAAATTGCCCAGATACAAAAACATCAAGCAGTGTTGCCAATGCCAGTAATGATGAGGAAACTACCTGAAACCAATTGGAAATTATATAAAAGCATTATAACACAGGAAGAAGATAAGATAACCTTATAGGGAAAATGAAAAGGAAATACAAGGAAATGATGTCAACAGTCAGAAGAAAAAGTGCTTAACATGTGGATTTTATTTGTGGGTAGGGTTTTTTTGGAATCATAAATCAAGAAAATTAATATATTATCAAACACAAAACATTTCAAAGGATGAAGAGAAAGGGCATGTTAATCAAAACATTGATCGCTTCGTTAATTTTAAAGCCAAATCCATTAGAGAAATTCAATGCCCATGCAAAAATCCTGGTGACTTATTCTTGTTTATCCGTCTTGTATAGAAGTCTAGCATATAATACATTAAAAAAAAAAAAAAAAAAAAAAAAAAAATAATAATAATTAAAAAAAAACCCCCAAAAAAAAAAAAAAAAAAAAAATTCAAACAATATAATAATTAAATAACTACACCCTCAATAATCACCTGTTGATACATCTCTTCCAATTCATCAGATGCTATTGTTTTATCTGACAAACTTTGTGGGGTAAGCTTTAGATTTTCTTCTATATACATAAATATTTCAGCTGCGTATAACATTAAGGCATCTAGCCTTTTCTCCTGTGTTGGAAACGCCGTCTGTCCCATGGTAGAGCATTAAGACATAAAATTAGATAAAACTTCATGATTGTAAATACCTATTTGTGGAACAAATGAAATGTAATAAAGTTTTTGACACCATACTGAAAAATGAGAAATAATACAATTATTATCAATAATATTAAATGAAAGGAAAAAAACAAAGGTCATAACATATAACGTATGCAATAAACCGTGATATTGAGATACCATCCAATACTGCTGTACAAGCCGAAATATAAAGGTAAAGGAATAAAACAAGTTATCCGCTTCTAACTGAAAAATGAAGATGATGGAACAAATCTATCCTCAGTGACTCAGTTCTCCCAAAACTATCAATAGATCATTGCCAGAAAGGTATTCCCTTCAAACCCAGTCACCATAAATCACGTCACTGGATGATCTCCATCATTTATTCATTTCACTAGGGAACTAAATCTGATTCTAAACAGCTTTGAAGGCTGGTATATTCCAGGCATGCGTGCTTGCAATAGTTGCATACAAGTTTTTCATAATACTCAATGACACTAGGAAATTCAAGCAGACGTAAAGGAGGTATTTGATTTTATTTAACTTAGGTATGTCAGATTCAGAGATTTTCAGTGATGGTATACTCAACTTATCTCCTACTCAAGTAGTTATTTCATCCTATCACATGAGATTATTCGATCTTTCAGCGCATCTTCCCCAATTATTTCAAGAGAAAAATCTGGGATCTCAGTTTCATTCTGTTGGGAAGGCTATCTCATTTTTCAATAATGTGCTGTAGACATAGAACAAAGAACATAGAACTATGACTAGACCATCATTTTCATTGCTTTATGGCATGTTATCTGTATGGAAGTTCGCCATCCCAGGTATTTATAACTAAGCGAAGCACAAGTCAAAAGCTATTCCTTTTTCTATGAGAAAGATTTTATTAATGTATCGCAAATGAAATAATAAAGAATATAGAAACCATCACGCAGATGCTATCATTATCCAAAGAAACAAAAGAAAACCTGAAATGATCTCTTTGCAGTTTGAGAAACTTCATAAACTGAATCGAACTGAGAAAACCACCATGGTCCTATCAACGGCTTTAGATGTGGAGCCAAATCTCTCCTGCAATAAGAAAAGAACAACAAATACATGAGAAAATAACTATGTACTATATATATTTGCAATTCAAAATAGCGTAGAAAGAAGTGTTCTGCAGTTACATATTTATGAATATATGCGTGTGGTTGTGTAGCATACTCGTCAAATTAAGTTGAAAAGGGCCAAATTCGGTCGTTAGATGAAAATGTAACCTATACCAACTTCCTAATAAGAAATTTAGTGTCAGATTGATCAAAACTTACATGAGAGAAAATAGAAGCAGAGAAATGCAATGATATCATTTTTTGAAATAAATAAAAAAATACTACCTCCAGTTTATTTCAACCATATGGTATTTCTGGAAATTTTTCTACATTCATTCGTTTAAGTTTTTAATTCCAGGAAACTATAGGTTACAGGAATTGCTAATTGTTTTGAATTTTAGCATTATGTAAAAGATGTTATCTACAAGTAGAGTTAAACGAAATTTCAATGGGGAAAGAATAAGTCAACATGACAACAAAAGTGAAACAATAAAATTATTCATTTTGGAAATGATGAACCTATAAGATATTGTGGATATTGAATCTAGCATCTGTAGCAAAATATCTTGAAATCCATAATGATATAAAAAATCTTATATATGACACTTGTTCATTTGCATATATGACACTTCTTGACATTCTGTGGAACTGGTACCCAAAAAAAAAAAAACACTAGTTGTAACTTTACCAACTCATGCTCCTGGCACATCGTGGAGAGTCTAGAGACTACATGGTTTTAACATTAATAATTGTGCATATACATCATAGAGTCTAGAGATAAAAGGTTTAAAAATAAACTAAGCACGAACCCCACAGCGTTGACAAGATTAGTCATAGTGTCGTGAGTTGCTCGTCGAACTTCCCTATTGTAGTCCAGAAGCAGCTTCCTGTATTCGAATGCCTTGTAGAGACAAGGAAATAAGCAGTTTAAAAATCTAAACCAAGATTATAATTGATAATTAAAAAATAAATATCGCTCATCCATTGTCTAGGCACACTACTAAAGACTTCCTTAAATTAAAGATCTCAAAGAAGATTCCATTGCATTTTTTACTTAGTTTAGTTCATTTATATCGACCCAACAAGTGAAAATATGGAGATAAGCTTACCCATTGAGGAATTATTGGCACTATTTCCTTTGCAGTTTTCTGTTTGAGAAGTTCAGATAGCGACGTCAAAGCTTTGAGCTGTCAATGAAGAAAAAGTGAGCGAGCTAGCCAACATATAAAAATAGTAGTATCCTCAATCCAACCATTTTGCAACTCGAATTAGAGGTTTACACACTAGAATAATTTATCCTAAATCCTAAAATAAGTGAGAATCCATACATCCCTTATCAGCGGACAATTCTCTCTTGAGCACAAGTTTAGATTCGGCCGAGTAAATTTCCATACCTCATAGATGTATTTAAAAAAAGAATTAAAAAAAAAAAAGCAAAAATTTTCATGGAAGCATTTTTAAGTAGAAATACTTAACCAGCGATTAGATGTTTTAACAAGTAGAGTGAAACAAGAAACAAAAGGAAAAGGAAAATAACTATGGAGAAAAGCAAATTTTCACCGAATAGTGCCTAAGCATTACAATTTATTAAGAATTCGACCTGCCACACCTATCAATCAGGTGTAAAAATTCCAAAAGGAAAAATAGATCACAAGGCATTACCTTGGTAGTAGGGTCCTTACGCGAAAGCCGCTTCAAGTGTTGTGCCATTTCACCGTCAAGATCGTTCTTTGCCACCATATGGATGAAAATAGTGATATTAAATAAATCATGATTACACAGATAGGAAATAAATTACTCGCAATAATTTCATTTTTTCCAGTAAAACAGAAAAAAAAATTACCAGATAAGAGGAGGCTTCAGGCGTTGATGCGAGAGAAGAGTCGACTCTTGAGCTTCCAACATAGCCACCGAAACCTACGGCGGCAGCACCTGAAGGCACTAGCGAAGCAGCCAAACTGCCAAAAATTTATTCAAAATTTAAATCGATTGATTTAAGTAAATTTCAAAAAAGTCCAGAACTTTAATCAGGAAAAGAACCTGCTGCTAGAGGGGCGAGACTTGCTTCTTGTAGCTTCTCCCTTGGGTCTCCCCATTCTTCTTCTGCTTTGAATTTATGTATTTATCACGATTGATGATTTTCGTACGTTCTGCTCTTTGATTTGGAACTGTCGGCTCGCTGCGATTTCCGGCACGGAGGATAGCGGCTGAGCGAGGATGACCAATGACTCAATGCGACGGTATTTATAATTATTTGGTTAAAGTGACGAGATTGCCCTTGCCTTGTAGAGCCGACCTTTTCAGCTTTTCGTATTTTCATATTTTTTATTTTTTATTTATTTTTCATGCTTATTGATCATCCTCGTACTTGATACCACAATTATTATTTAGAGAAAAAATTATATACTTATTTTCAATTACTCGTTCATAAAATAAAATATTTTATACTTAAATCTAAATTTTTTCCTACTTTTTAATCACGTATCTAATATATATTAGATATCCGTCGAGTGAAAATCATTTTTTGGATGATTCTAACCCTACTATAATTCAATTATTTCAATAATAATTTACCTTTCGTTTTTCAATATATATTTAATTTATTAAACTATTTAGTTACCATCAATGTAAGTGTGCATTTGACATATTCATTTCGTATGCATGCTTTCATTACTGTACGAATTCATTATTATTAATTCTAAATTAATTAACATTCACGTGCATTTAATTAATATTCATCTTTATTTATTCATTTCGGTGTTAATAATTCTAATCGTAAGTTAATTAGAATTTTACATTCAAGAATGTATTTCATTATTTACGTTCA
>CAIGRE010005782.1:0-10285 GCA_903798275.1 Fraxinus angustifolia subsp. syriaca
ATCATTTACAGTCACATAGACTGGAGATGCATCCCCACTGAGGATGAATAGCATTTTTCTACTTAAAAAGGTTTGGACCAAAAGCTTCAATTTCCCTTGAATGTTTTGCTTCGAGTAAATGAAAGTTCTAGAACATAAATTGTTCATTTATTTTTTATTTCTATTCTTCCATCAAACACAACATTTCTTGGTCTCTCTATATATAAACTCCCGGAAAACCCTCGACTTTCTCACTCTAGTTTTGCAGCAGCAGCAGCAGCAGCAGCTCTTCGAGATCCATAGCTGGAGGATTCCACCAGAAATTAGTGGAAAATTTCTCAGAAAATTTGGAAAGCCAAAAAGTGGAGAGAAACAAAGGCCAGTTTCTCTCTTACTTGTTCCTTCCGATCTGATTCGCGTCCAGGTACCGCCACAATCCCTCTATCCTCACTGACACTCACGACATATTATATATGTGTTTGGTGAAATGCTTATGGGTATAAAAGGATCTGTAAAGCTAGTGTTTGTATGAATGAGTCAATAAACTTGTTTTTATGTGGTTAGGGTTTGATTTGGTTTTTCTGCGTTGGCTATGGAAGCTACAGTGGCGGCTCAGCAACCAGTCTCTGCTCAACTTGTAAGTGTTCATTTTTTTTTCCTCTCATGAATTTATATTTTGGCAGCTGGGTTTTTTTTTATTTAGCTTGTTTTTTAATTGGAATTAGGTTGGAAATGCGTTTGTGCACCAATATTACAACGTACTCCACCATTCGCCGGGGATTGTCCATCGATTTTATCAGGACATCAGTAAGCTTGGCCGTCCTGAAGATGATGGCTCCATGGGCATCACCACCACTATGCAAGTAATATTTCCGTCTCTTGTTTGTGCATAATTGTATTGTTAGTTAGTATATTAGTTATTGTTGAATACTGGTGGCATTAAGCTGAAAATGATTAGGTATAGGAAACTTAAATATCTGGCCATTGTTGCTAAGAAGTTTACTGCAAGAAAACATAAAGGGCAGAGATCAACTTTGTAAACTTTATTATATTCAATTCTCAATATGTTGGGATTCTAGATTGTGAGATCTCTGTTATTGGCAAGTGCATTTATTAGCTGTCTTTAGAAAGACTTATTCAATTAAGAAGCAGTTAGTTGAAAGTTATCTGATTTAAATTGAAAATTTGAGGTGTACAAACTTAGTTGTTGGATATGACTATACAGGCAATCAATGAGAAGATTCTGTCACTGAACTATGTGGACTTACGGGCAGAGATCAAGTCGGTGGATGCACAAGAGTCCTTCAATGGAGGAGTTCATGTTCTGGTGACTGGATATCTGTCTGGGAAGGACAATACAGTTCGTAATTTCTCTCAAACTTTCTTCCTGGCACCACAGGACAAGGGGGGTTACTTTGTTCTGAACGACATTTTCCGATATATGGAGAATGTCAATGTGAACCCCGATTTGGTCAGCGATGTCGTGGTACCCATTACACCAGAGCCAAGTAACAAAAATATAATGTTTTGTCTCTTTGTATTCTTCATTTTTGTTTGGTCATGAAGACATCTGTTTACTGTTTCATCATTTGCAGGTCCAGCTTCACTTCAGATTCATGTTTCTGAGCAAAGTACTCCATCCACAGATGAAGCTAATGGGGGAGAAGTTCACAACCCACATGAGAATGTAGATTTGCAAATCGTCGAAGAAGAAATTCCAGAAGAGGAAGTTCCAGTAGCTGATGTTGTTGATGAAGTACAGGAAGATTCTCAGATGGTGGCTGAATCTAGTGCTCAAAATGAAGAAGTGCCAAAGAAGACTTATGCTTCTATTGTAAGTGTCTACAGGCTATATTCTTTTTCATTTATCTATCCATCTTCTTGTTATTGTGTTAATTTTCGTCACCTTAATCTATTCATAATGGTATTACATTTTTTTGGTACATTGTAAAGAAAATAAAATGATAAACACAAGCCTGGCTCCTAACAAAAGCAACCCCAAACAATTTTATTACTAATTTGCACTGTGATTTGAACAATCATTTACTTCCATCTATCTTTTCTTTTGGCCATTTTCAATCCAGTGGTAGTTTAACATTTCCTTTTTGCAATATGTTTTAGGTGATGGATCTCAAGGAAAGCACTGCAAATTTCTCACCACCACTACATGCTCCTCGTAGAGCTCCCCCAAAGATCATGGAGCAAGTAAACCCACCTTTACCACCAACTGATCCACCTGTTTATACTTCAGATGCAACTGATATTGGGAATAACCAAGAGGGTGAAGACATATATGCCTGTGAATTCTATTGCCTGTTTATCGTCGATTAATTAATTGTTCTGTGACTTTTGTTGTATTCTATTCTGAAATAATTTAAAATTCATGTTATCTACTGTGAGCAGCTATTGGTTACTCAATATATATAAAGGGCCTACCTATGAATGCTACCGAGTCCTTACTTGAGGAAGTTTTTAAGAAATTTGGGGCAATCAAGAATGATGGCATTCAAGTTAGAAGTAACAGAGTATGTATCAAGTCTACCAAATGCTATGTCTCAGCTCTATTCTCAAATGCTCATTAAAAATCTCTTCCCTAATATTTGTTTTGCAGCAACAAGCATTTTGTTTTGGCTTCGTGGAATTTGAGGAGGCCATGGCTGCCCAAAATGCTATTGAGGTATGTGGTGTTTTGTGATATTAGCATACATTCTTGACTGCATCTGCATATGAGAATCACTTCTATTATTATTTTTAAAAATTTTATTTCATCGTATTGCCATAGTTTCTTGGCCAAAATGAAATTGTGGTGGGGGAATAATTGATATTCTTGTTCCCTTAGACTAATATGTTCTCTCTTTCTTCATTTTTTGGGTTGGAAACACTATCATCCTGTTTGGTTTGGATTAAAATCTCGAGTCATAGTCAACAATTAATTTTAACGACACATTTCGTGGACTCACAATTTTTCAACCACGCATTTCTTCGAACTTTTATCAAAATCTACTAAAAATATGATTTTAATCTCTACCAAACAGGAGCTATATATTTTTATCATAAATAGATCATAGATGGTCTCAATTACTCGGTACTTCTGGTTGTTTAGACGTTACTTGTTTTCACAAGCCTTTTAATGTGAATAAGACTTGAGCATGCTTGAGATTTGTTTATAAATGGTTTAAATTATAAATAAATATTAGTGGGTACTACTTGTGGGTCTTACAAATAAAAGTGGTTTGACCATTTATAAACAAATTATAAAACAGTAGCCAAACATGGGCTTAGATTGTTGTTCTTTGTTTGGAAAAAGGGTTGAAATTAGATTGATGGATTATAAGATCATTTTGTGGGTATGTATCAGTAATGCAATATCAGGTAAACCAGCATTTTTACATCTATTTGTTTAATGTAGGGGTGAGTGTGATTCCAAAATAGTTCAGTTTTGAAGAGAACCGGAATTGAATTGAGAACCTATGGTTTTCTTATAATGGGTCCATTGGACTGAACCTAATGGTTTTGGTTTGGTTTGGTTGGGTTGGGTTGTGGGTTCATTTCCATAACCGGAATTTCTAAATTATTAATGCAAATTACATTACAAAGTTCTATCACCGAATAGAACGCTCACATTCAAATTAAAACAATGAGCCTCATTCAATGCAAAGGAAAGTTCCATGGTTATAGAAAATATTGTGTAATAAAATTCATTCACCAAACTAACAAATAAACATTATTAATTAAAAATAATGTTGGGTTATAACTGGTTCTTACTAGAACCGTTTAAAATTTAAGTAGAACCTAGCCGAATCGAATGGTCCATTTGGTTTGATTCTGTTCGTTCTGGTTCTTTTGCCCACCCTACTTTAATGGGTTGGAGGTGGGTTTGGAGTTGATGAGTGGAAGTTGTGTTGCTGGTTGAGCATTGTATTAATTTAAGTCAGCTTAACGTCCATGATCTGTTTGTAGTTTTGCATGATGTATGTCATCTCAGTTTTATATCCTATATCCATTGATGTTCCAGGCTTCTCCTGTTGCAATTGGCGGCCGCCAAGCCATTGTTGAGGAAAAGAGATCTACCAATTCTCGAGGCAAGTGGTCTCTATCAATGTTTCACTTCCTAGTTTGGAGTTAATATATGACATTTATGCTTGTATAGCCTATAGGCAAAAAATCCAAGTTTGTGAGTAATATATAAATATTGATTCCGTGATTCATGTTTGACAAATGAAATGGGGAGTATTTAGAAATGGCAGTTTGATTGCAAGCATAATATTCATAGTACTGTATCCTTTGTACTTGCATACTGAGCCAGGGGATAAGATTGTATGTTCCTCATTTTATACTGTTTTATGGAAACTTTCAGAAAGAATATCCGAATATGTTGGTTCCTGTTTTGAAATTGGAAAACAAAAGAAAAGAATATGTTGGGTATATCCTAGATGACGGGTATGCTTTATTTTCTCCTAAAATTTATTTAGCTAGATGACCTTTTTGCTTATTTTGTCTTTGTTCTAGCAGTATTTCTTTTAACACTTTGATTTTTTTAACTATTGTGAGATTAAATTGTTTGGGAATATTTCATTTCAAAAGCTGCAGGGAACACTAGGGGGAGGTTCCAATCTGGAAGGGGTCCTGGATTCAGAAATGAGGGAGTGAGAGGGCGTGGAAGCTATGGAGGTGGAAGAGGTTACGGCCGTGGTGATTTTAATGCCAGGAATGAGTTTGGAAACCGAGGTGGTAGTCGGGGAGGATCGTCAAACCGAGGTTATGGATATCAGAGGGCTGACAACATCAATGGCAATGTTGGCCGCATGAGCCGAGCTGGTGGAATGGTCAATGGGGCTGCAAAAGCTATGACACCTCGGGTTTCTGCAACTGCTTGAGAACGCTAGTATGGTCGGCGAGTGGTTTTGTAGCCTTTACTTTTAAATTCTGGTAAATTTTAAGTGGTTATCCATCCAGCGGGTAGACAGTTTAATGATGATGAACCGTCTCAATTTTTTATAGGGTTTTCTCACTAATTTCTTTCACAATTTTTCTGTTTGTTGGTATAGTTGATTGGTAGACGATAAGTAGGTTTTCTTTGCTATATTACTGGTGCCATTTGATGCCCTGGAGTTGTATTTCTTCCTACATTTTGGGGGCTTTGTATGGATGAATCATTTTTGGGAGCCTTTATTGCTATCCATTCTTGGAAAGATGTTTCTTTGCGATTTTCATTACGATATGGTAGAATTGTCAATCACGGTGCTTTATTATTTTGTTTGATTAGTGTTAAGTGCTGTCTAGTGAATAATTCTTGTATTCATGTGCACCCCAAGCAACCTTTGAGGAGTTTGGAATGGCCAACAATGGCTGTTACAGGCTCGTGGTGACTAAAATATTGTGAAGAATTATGTCATTGCCACTCATTCTTTTCAAGTTTTCAATTTAATTTGCCTTGAAAAAACATGATACATATTTATTTGTTGTTCGAGTGAATTGTATTTTGGATTTGTAAGTGCTGAGCATATCGGAATGCAATATATTCACTTGTGTGACCTCAAAAAGTACTATTCTTCGTTTGTGCAGATTAAAGGAAGACTACATAAATTTAGAGTTGGTTAGAAAGGAGCATGATGGCTCTGGTAGCAAATGCATGTGATGAGAGGACCTGTGTTAATTGCCCAATGCATAATCTCATCCTTAGCATCTACCATGATGCCAATATTTGAGAGCAAAATCTTGTAATCATGGTACACATGGGTTTTCCATTCAAAACATATATGTAGTTATTATACTTTTGAGTGGAAAAATCATGTGAATCAACATCAAGTGATTTCACTCTAGGCAAACATTGGCAAAGAGTGGGAAAAAGGCAAGTGGAGAGTATTTTGTATTCAGACCGGATTCGTCGAAGGAAAATAGAAAACCCAAGACAGTAATATGGGCTTCATCGCTGCATTTTTGTGGTAACATCATTTTTTTCTTTATTTTGTTGAACAAAACAAAATCTCAGTGAAAAATTAATGCATTCCATCATGCAGCTAACTCCAAGAGATAGATTCGCACCATTACATTAAAGTGTTTTCTTTCTAGGTCTAGGTCTTTTAAGTGCCTACCAGTTGATCCTTGGTGACTGAAATTGAGAATCCTCAATACTTCTAACACTACAAGCAGAAAATAAGGCAGGTATTTTCGATTTTCAAAAACAATAAAAACGCGTTCTCTTTCTTATTTTCGAAAATGTGTTTTTAAAAACAAGTTAAAAATTTACAAAGAAAATTTGTCGTTTTGGATATTTTCAGTTATAACAACTTTGGGTTTTTAAAAATAATTTTTCGAAATGATAAAAAACACATTTTCAACAATTTCAAAATGGACACTCAAAACAAAAAAAAACTCAAAACGAAAAACTGAAACACGAAGAAAACGACCCCTAAGTTTTTAGCAAAATTCAGAAGCAAACTAGGACTGATATTGTTATCCATCAATAGGCATCGTCAATTATGTCCATCATCAACACTAAATTTCAAATAGCTGGTTTCTGAATGCAAGTCACATTGTATAAAATTAGCTTTCAGCCACTGATAACTTATGAACATATGTGAGCAAATAACATGATCAACCAACAGGTGAATGCTAAAGCTTACAAGGATACTAATTTGAAGAAAAAAATTACGTGTAAGGAGCAGTGATAAGCCTCAAGGTTGTCCGCGGGACTAGCTTTGCTTTTCCTGCAAGCACATATTCATAGACCGAAATTGCAGGCCTGCACATACTCGTTTTCGTAGTCGACATACTTAGTCCAAAGTGGACGGAACTGGGTTATTGCAATGTCAAGCCATGGCTTCATATTCCCATTGAAGTGTATGACTGAAGCATTGTTAATCTCATCCGTGCTTATGCTTGGATTGTAGCCAAGTCCCAAAACATGCCAATACTTGTCTAGTGGCTTGGTTGTTGAGTAATATGTAATAAGACCTGGAGGTAACGTCCCTAATTTCCAGAGTGTTCGATTCTCATTCTGCAAATGATTACACATCAAATTATACTTGCAATTAATAATACAGAAAAAAATTTCAAACTGGCTAAATATATGTGGAACAGTTAAAAAAAGGAAAAGAAAAGAAAAGACACTGGGTATGTACAGTTTCAGGCCAAAAGAATCAAGTACTAAAATTCAGCCTACTACTGTCCTAAAATTATTTTCCATTCTGGAAAAAAATAATAACAATAAATCTAATTGTCCTCTAGGTTTATCACATTGTTATCTATGAGAAGTAAGAAGATAAGATTAGATAAACTCAAGAGGGCTGAAAATGCTTGGGGCCATTATGTGGAGTAAAGATGCAATTCTATAACTGTTGTAGAAAAAATAGACAATGGACAATAAAAACAAATAATCACTTATAATATTTGAATGCAAACTCACGAGATTCTGCCAGTAGTGGTATTCTTCGGTGCACTTCTCCCTCCTCCAAGCATCCAAATCAAAAAAATTCATGCCATAAGCCCATGCGCATGCCTTGGGACTAAACTTGGCTTTGATCAGAGGGTGGGTGAAATTCATGTACTGTGCATAGCGATGAAAAGATCCAAAACATGTCTCCACGGCCCCATTCACCTTTCCATCCATATCTATCTCCCAAAGCCCAGTCAAATCCCTTTGAACCACTATATCATCATCCAAGAACAGAATCTTATGCAACTTTGGATACATTTCAGGTAAATAGAACCTGAGATGATTCAGAATCGACAGATATTTTGGATTCCTGAACTTCATATTTGTTGTATCCTTTGTTGCATTCTCAAGCTTATTCTCAAAGTAGAACTTTTGTAAGTTTGCAGATTCAAGCTGTTTAAGCACTGGAACATAAGAAGAATTCAAGAAATTGTAATCCTCCACAGCCTTCACTTCAATATGAGCCCCATTATAATCCCTCATTTTGAACATCACTTGCATAGCCCCGAGATTCATTTTATCTGTCACGACATGAAACACGTGCTTCCATGGCTCTTTTGTGTTTTTCACAGCTGAGTTCACCACGACAGAAGCAGCAATAACATTATCCGAGAAAATTGCATAATGATAAAGCTTAGGGTCCTCCAACTCTATCTTGGGGGGCTTCCCTTCATCCGTATATTTATCGGGATGTGCAATTCGCTCTTCCATCAACCTTAAAGTCAAGCAATGCAAGCTTTTGGGGATCGACTTGGCAGCAATCAAGCTTGAGAAAGCACCCTGTTTTTTTGCTTTCGTCAACTGTTCATTTAATGCAAAGATATTATCCTTCAGTTTATGAATCTTCAGCTGATTATCAAAAGATTCTTTCGCCTCGGAAATCACTTGTCGTGTGACTTTAATTTGTGCTTTCACATCTTTCTCAAACTGTCTCAGCACTGACTCGTCAATTGAATTAGTCTCTGCATCAAATAATGCCTGATAAGAAGCTTTTGAGAGCAGATCGGTGTAATTACGAGAGAGTTCCGCAAAATTCCTAACAAGCTTTGAATTTTCAAGCTTGAGCTTCCGCGCATAGGAAGCATAAGCTAAAGCTAAACTTCTATGATCCCCTGCTTGTTTTCGGATCTGATCGATCCGAGGCTTTAATGGATCCGATTTTTGTGCCAGAACTGATCTTCTGACTGATCCCGAGCTAAATCCATATGAATCAACAGAAAAACCCTAAAATTAAGAAAAATAAAAATCATCAATACATTTTTGTCATTTGCTGAGATTAACATTAACAGAGAAATGAGAACATGAAAGTAATTAAACCGAAAAGAACATAAAAAAATCATTTAATTTGAAGACAAATTAACAATCATAAATACAAAAGTAACGGATAAATAAATCTAATCAAAGCAACTATAACCGCATCTACACATTCATGTGTACAATAATACAAAAAATAAATAAAGTAAACACACACATCACGTGCATTATTCACACTTCAAAAATCACAAAGAGTAGACTACATAGAGCGATATCTAGATATAAAAATAAAAAAAATTACAAACAATGTTCATTTAAAACGAAAAAATAGTGATAAATACTTACAGAGTTGATGTCGGCAGGATTGGAAGAGGAAGTGAAAAGAAATGAGATAGTAAGGAAAAGTAAAACGGAGATCGTAAGAGAACCAACAAAGAATATGGAGCCTCGAAATGAACGCCCGGTAGNGAGCCTCGAAATGAACGCCCGGTAGCCCGATCTGACGCCGGAATACTGCGGCTCCGACCCGATTTTACAGCCATATTTTCTCTTTACACTCCTGAATGTGTGTGTTCCGAGTGGGCAACAGAAACGGGGAAAAAGGGTAAAGGGAGAGTGATTCACTGCGATAGGAAATGCTGATTTTATTGCAACTGATTGCATAATGTGTTGTACGTTGGGGCGTAGTGGGAATTAATGTAAAAGAATTTGATATATTGCATTAAGGTACAAGTGGCTTGGTTTGCAACTGCCGACTGCCGAGTAAAGAAAACGCGGTTGATGACGTGGTTTAATTACGAATGGACCCCACTAACATGGGCAGGAGAGATGAGTGTGATTAATAATTAATGAAGTTAGATTTTTTTTTAGTATGTTCGATACTTATTAAAATCGGATTAAAATTAAAAAATTAGTTGTTATTGTTGATTTTTATTAGACAAATGAAACCTAATAATAGCTATATTTTCAATTTTAATTGAATTTTAAACACGACCGAACACGCCCTTAATGTATATTTTAACTTGTTGATTTTACATTATTGCAAGGTAAAAAATCTCTAAGCCTATGTTTGGATAAACGATTTACAAACACTCAAATCACTTTTTATACGTGTATTTCAATTAATTTTTAAGTGTTATCCGATTATTCAACATTCATTTCTATTTATTTTTAATTTAAATCATTTATAGACACTTCTCAAGCATGATTTAAAATTTTGCCTAAAAAATCTTAGAAGTAATTAAATAAAGATTTAAAAGAGGGATTTGGTGGCTTTAATTGATAATTACCAGTGATCTAAAAAGCGCACCTAGGCGACGTGTTATGAAAACGCTTCGCCTTGAACCTAGGCGTGCCTAGCTTAAGCGGTCAATGACAACGTTGACAGCTTAATGCTCGTCTAGGCGCGCCTCAGACCCAGATTTTATGGAGACCCAATTGTTTCTTTTTTTAAAAAAATAAAAAATAAAACCCATAGTCTCTTAGTAGCTCACTATCCTTTCAAACTTCAAAAACTCCAGACTCCAAAGAACTAAGAAGATGAAAGAACGGTAAAAAAGATAATACTTTAAAATGAATTGGAATCCGATAAAAACTTAGATTAATAAGATTTAA
>CAIGRE010005829.1:0-16412 GCA_903798275.1 Fraxinus angustifolia subsp. syriaca
AATTAAGCTATATTCCACATATTTATTAACAATTATCCATGTTTATGGTTCAGATTAAGTGTGTCAAATGCATATATCAAAAGTCAACATGATCGTTGTGATCCCAACTATCATATTAAGGTTTAAATGTGGCCAAAAGATCAAGCCAATGGCTTCTCTGAGGGTGAGCCAAGCTAGTTCGGCTCGTCTAGCTCGGCTCGTCCAAATATTTTGGGCTTGTCATGTGCCGATCAGGCAATTTGACAAGTTGCTCGGCCCGATGCCGCTCCTACATTTGCGGAACATTCCCTCTACCAACATTTTTGACCTATAATTTTGATAAATAATTTGAACAATTAAATTTAAGCTAATCTAATGGTCACCGTCAATTATATTAAAATTCTTCAAATTTTATCTTCCCACTTCTAATCATACCTTAATTTACCTTTCAAAAATCACTAATTACCTTTAAGAAGCATTTCAAAAAAATCAAGATCATGATTCTTCTATCATTGGCTTAATTATTATTATTATTTGAGGATCCGAATAAGTATATTGTTATACTCACGTATCAAACTCCCTGAAACTTTACTTTGACTCCTCTTGAGCAAAGCTATATATTGAATTTCGTGATAAGCTCTCAAATAATGCAACCAAAATATTTTTCTAACATAACATATTCTCGATTGATGTGTATCTTAATAGCCGACTCCAGAGATGCGCACACATTCAAACTTGATAATTTTTTTTCCTCTCCCAATGTGTTATTTTTTATGTTACTCTCAAATCACTCTTTCCAACTCAAATTCTATTGGTTCGAATTAATAAAAGCAACTAATTAGAAACATGAAGAGTCTCCGTATTTTTTAGTATCATAACCTTCAAGTTTCCACTATGCAAATCAAACACATTAGTTATCTAGATCCCAAATTTACTATCTAAAGTTTAGTCAGCTTTGTAGTGCGTACTCTATTTTAAACACTTGCTTCTATCCATATTTAGAAATTTCTTTGTAAATTTTCAAGATATTTATTTAGTGTTCACATTGGGATCTTTTAGAGGTAGTTTCGTAACGGGGCAACTTTTTTCCTCTTTGCCATGATTAGTGAAATACTTTTTAAAGTAGTAATTGGGATTAATCCCTAACATACGGTCATTACCAAGTTTTTGCCATGATTAGTGAAATACTTTTTAAAGTAGTAATTGGGATTTATCCCTAACATACGATCAATACCTAGTTTTCACAGCTTAGCCAAAATCATTCCACACATACAATTTTCTCAGAATCAACATATATCCAACTAAATAACTCTATAATTCAATCATCCCTGAACTATTATCACAAATAGATATGTGATTGATATATTTCATCATAGCAATTTAATATCGTAAATTATTGTAGACCGTCGAACTTATTATAACTGATTATTTACATATTTTCCTTTAATTAAAACTGTTCTTAATCAAGAAAAACACAATTAATTCTTTGATTTCGATTTTAGCTATATCTACTAAAATAAACAATTAAACATAAACAAATAATGACTTCGAATTAATCAGTTCACCAAAGGCAGCGAAGTTTCGAATCCATTGTTACTGGCCTTCGGAGGCCCTTCACTTCATTCATCCATCTTATCCGTCACATGTTGGACGGGCTGATTATGGTATTGCCGCGTGGATGCCGAACCAAATTCATGACGGACGAACCGATTCCATCATGCCGAACTGAAACGCTATTGCCCCGCTTGGAAGAAGAGTCTAACTCATCTGCCATTCACAACGGATGCAAAGGCTGCACTCCGCACTCACTGTATTTCACAATCCGCCTCGCCATACCTCTACCAAGATCTTTTATAAGGAGATCTATCCAAAGTCCTTGGCTGGTAGATGGGACTTGTGGCAAGCTGCAAACGGTCAAATACGTTGCTATGTCAAAAACACATTAATGCTCACCAACCTATGGATTGACAGATTGACGCCTATGAAAAGATGACCCATCCGGGATCTGAGTCCACGTATCTCTCCATCCAATAGTTCTCTTCTTCCTTTATCAAGTATAAATACCCCCACACTATGATAAGGAGGGGGTTCCCATTCTAATCATGGCATTATCGTTCTTTGATTAAAAAAGCCTCACCTTATATTTACACACATTATCAACCACGTCCCAGTGACCACTTCACCGTCGGGCACCACTTTTCGGTTGACTGAAATACTGACTTGATCGTCAAAGTACTTGCAATTGCTTCCATCCCTATCGAAAAAGGCCACGAATGATTGATGGCGTGCTACCGCACATAGGGAGAAGCATACGTGAAGACTTATTCTATAGACCACGTGTTAGAGCCATTTTTTGGGGCCAACAGATTGGTGCTGCTTGTAGGAAACGAAACTATAACCACGAGTATCCCCACAAAAGAAAAGGCTTAACAGAATATTTGGTTGATATTTTCCCTTGAAAAGGAGATTGGTTCTTGAAAATAGAACGAGTAGAAGCTGTAAACTTCATTACTTAGGAAAAGAAAACTTGCAACTCCAAGCTGATGAGTTCTAGTAACGAAGAAGTGAATCCGCTGAGAGTAAGGAAGATCTCTAAAGAAGAGATCATCTGGAACAATGTTACGCACCAAGGCCCCATCATCGGTATCGTAGGGGCGATAGAACTGCAGCACAACTAACTGTCGAAGTGGCTCGCATGGCTACTAACATGAGGAACATTGCAGCCCAAAACGTAGCCATGCAAGTACAACATCAAGGTGGCTTCCAAGCCCATCATAATCCTTTTCATTCGGTCTGCGATCGACGAGCTGAAGAACTCATCAGAGTCCACAAAGAGAGGCTCTAGTCGAAAGGGAAGTAGGAATAGACACTTCCAACTACACTATAGAGGGATATAACTTCTCCCTGGATTATGAAGAGAGGCCTCAGAGATCTGCAAGTGTATTTGACCGAATCAGGGCGAATACCTAGGAATAGGTGAGAAAAGCGAAACATAGTAGATTAGGGAAATTGAGGTGGAACTTCACTACAGCCACCTCGCTTTTTAGTATATGGGAACAATTTTGACGAGCCGTGTTGGTCTTATGAGCTTGATGACGATGATAAAAATCTCCTTTTCTCTAGGGAGCTTCGTAGCTTTCCCATGCCACAAAACGTTGTTCCCCCCAAAATTCCAAAGTATGAAGGAAATGGTGACCCAAAGAAATACCTCAACAAGTACAAAATGCAAATGAGTTTTCGAGGCGCTATGCCCACTCATAAATGCAGGGCATTTCACTTAACACTCAGTAGCACGGTCGAAGTGTGGTATAGTAGGTTGACACCTGTTAGCATCAGGAGCTGACCAAACCTCAAGAAGGCATTTTTGAACTAATATTTGTCAATGAAGGAATGAGAGGCTCCAATCTAGTATATGAGGCAAGCAGCAGGGAAAACTCTGAAAAGATACCTCGCCTGTTTTAGTGATAAAATAACCTATTACAAACAAGTTACGAACAAAGAATCATTCTCAGCTCTAAATAAGGGGACTGAATATGAATACGTTGTTTTGGAGAGATGTCTGAAGTAAAAACCCCTCTACCTATGGCAAACTGGTAGAAATGATGAAAGCTGAAATTGTCAATGAAGAGATGATTGACCATTGGAACAGGACGGCACAAGGGCTTCCTCCGACTCAGAAGTAGATCGGTAGAGGGTATACCTCACAGATCGTCAGCCAGCAATGGACTTAGGCCAGACATACAGTGGCTTCCACTTCTGGATAGACATTAGCTACGACCACTTTGAATGTTGTACCAACATAGGCTTACAAAAACGTTGGACTTGGTGGTAATAATACAATTAGAAATCCTAGGAGACCCTCTACATTTAGGAATAGAGAAAGAGGCAAAAGGCTAAAAAATAGGCCTCGAGAAGAGCTACGACCCTATTGCACGTTTTACCATTTTCGTGTCCATGATACAAGTGAATGCTGGGAAGCCACTAGGTCCACAAAGAGCAACCCTCGCAGCACTAGGGAGAAATACCATTAGGATGAAACTCCGAGGCAGAACTTACTAAGAAAGGGCGAGACTAGGCAACACTCGCCTCGGTATGATAAGAACGAGGACAGAGAGAGACCCAGAAGTGGACAATCACCCAGGAGAGACCGGTCCCTTCAAATGAACACCAACTCATTCGAGAACATCCTATTAGGCTCTGTATGATAAGATGGTGGTAGACCATGAACTCACTCCTATAACTTCTTCCTTGTATGGGTTCACCGAAGATAGAATCGTTCTAAGAGAAATGATCACCCTAGCTGTTGAAATGGGAACCACGCATCTAGTAGCACATCACTTTATAGAGTTCTTAGTAGATGACCGTCGGTCTGTACACGACGAGTGCTAGGAAGACCAGCCTTGAATGAGTTCTGGGCAATCACCTTCATCCATCACCTATGCATGAAATGCTCCACTGAACAAGGAATAACCATCATCCGAGGTGAACAGATAGGCTCAAGGGAATGTTACCTCAACTCTTTGAGAAAGGCTAAGCCACTGGGAGTTTACATGGTACTCCTTGACATTAAAATGTTAGAAGTCCCTGAAGAATGGTAATCTCCTGCACAATGGTAGATGTCAAGATGGTAGAAGGTTTTTTTATGGGCCAATCTGAAAAGGTATCCCTAGATGAACTAGATCCCCAGATTATTAAATTTGAGCCACAAACTGCTCTAATGGAAGAACTGGATTGCTTTCAAATAGATCCCCAAGACATTTCTAAAGTCCTATAGGTTGGAAAATATTTGGAAGATAAAATAAAGAGAGAACTAAAGGATTTCTTCCACAAGAACTCAGACGTCTTTGTATGGAGACACGAGGACATGATCGGAATAGACCTGAAGGCCAGTTGCCATCATTTGCAAATTGATCCAAGTCGAGCCCCACACATGCAAAACAGCTTTGAATGCAGAAAGGTATGATGCTCTAAAAGAGTAGAGAAACTAATCAGCAATGTATTCATTAGGGAGGCCACCTATCCGAAATGGATATACAATCCCGTGCTAATAAAGAAACACAATGAAAAGTGGAGAGTATGCATTGATTTCTCCAATCTCAATCAGGTTTGCCCAAAGGACAATTTTCCACTTTCTTGAATAGACCAATTGGTAGATTTGACCACAAGACATAAGTTGCTATGTTTCATAGATGCTTATTCGGGTCACAATCAGATTCTCATGTACCCGGAAGATGAGGACATCACTTATTTCATCAAGGAAAGATGACTATATTGTTACAAAGTGATGCCCTTGGGGCTAAAAAATGCTAGAGTCACCTACCAGAGGCTGGTCAGCAAGATGTTCTCCGATCAGCTCGATAAAATGTTGGAAGTCTACGTTGATGACATGGTCATGAAGAGCCTTCGAGTCGAGAAGCATGTGAAACACTTGGATGGGGCCTTCCAAATCCCGAGGAGATACCAGAAAAGGCTAAACCCTCTTAAATGTGCATTCAGTATGGCATCCGATAAGTTCTTGGGATATATTGTAAATTAGAGAGGAATTGAAGCGAATCCAGGGAAAATTATGGATTTGATTGAAATGAGGTCACCTCAGAAGTCGAAGGATGTGCAATGACTCACTAGTAAAGTGTCTTTCCTTCTTTAGGATTGTTAAAGAGGGAAGAAGTTCCAATGGACACCAGAGTGCAAGGAGGCATTCTAGGCATTGAAAAGTTACCTTGGAGAAGTTTTCCTCCTATCTAAACCACAGGTGGGCAAATCGTTGTTGCTTTATCTAGCCGTGTGTGAAGATGCCATTAGTTCGGTTCTTATAAGGGAAGATGAGACACGCCAGTTGCCCATTTACTACGTAAGTAAAGCCTTGTTACCAACCAAAGTGCACTACCCGAACAATGAAAAACTCGATCTTTCCTTGATCACGTATCTCGAAAGTTGAAGCCATACTTCTAGGCCCACAGCATTCATGTACGACAAACTTCTCCCTAAAGCGAGTCATTCAGAAATCAAACTCCTCGAAGAGGCTACTGAAGTGGGTAGGAGAGCTTAATAAGTTCGATATAATGTATAAACCTAGGACTGCAGTTAAGGGTCAAGCCCGACAACTTTGTTACTGAATTTTCGAAGGCCCCTAAAATTGAAGTGAATATGGAACCGGTAAAGCATCCTACCTGGAACCTCTTTGTAGACGGATCATCTGGAGAAGCTGGTTCGGGAGCAGAAGTAGTCTTGGAAAGTTCGGAGGGACATAAGCCTAACTGTGTAGTAAGGCTTAGATTCAAAGCATCCAACAATGTAGCTGAATATGAAGTGTTCCTAGCCGACCTTCGTCTGGCTAAAGAGTTGCAAGTGATAAGATTAGCCATCAACAGTGACTCACAACTATTGGTCAACAAGGTTAATGAAAACTTTGTGGCTAGAGATAAGCACATGGCAACATACCTGAAACTAGTCATGGATTTCCTTCCCAACTTTAAGAAGTTTGAACTGGCATAAGTACCCCGCCAAGAGAACTCCTACGCTGACTCTTTATCAAAATTGGCTAGCAGTAAGGATTTCGAGCTTCTTAAGGTGGTTCCCATAGAATACCTTGTCGAACCTTCAATCATAAGGAGGGAAAAATGATGTGGATAGAAGGCACCCATTCATGGATGTAGGCGATCGTTAATTTTCTTAAAAAACAAACCGTACCAAACAATGAAGCCGAAGGTCGTCGGCTTCGGAAAAGGGATGTTCATTTCATCCTACAGAATGATGTTCTGTATAAACGAGGTTTTTTATCCCTCCTCCCTCCCCCCCCCTCTTTAGATGCACGGGAGGTGAAGAAGTGAATTACATCCTAATGGAGATCCATGAGGGGTTTGCGACAACCACTCAAGAGGGCCAACACTATCTCACAAGGTACTAAGAAAGGGGATACTGCTGGCCTACCCTAAAAAGGGACTCGATACAATTCATACGCAAGTGTGATAGATGCTAACATTTCTCCAACGTACAAAGGCAGCCCTCATAAGAACTCACACCAGTATCAAACCCTTGGCCATTTGCCAAGTAGGGAGTTGATTTTATTGGTCCATTGCCAAAGAGAGAGAGAGAGTGCTTGCTTCTCCTTGTTGCAATTGATTACTTTGCAAAATGAGTTGAGGCAAAGCCGTTGCCCAGATCACCAAAGTGAACACTTCAAAATTTCTCTGGAAGAACATTATATACAAATTTGGTGTACCCCACTCCCTAGTTTCATATAATGGTATGAAATTTGATAACAAGAAGATCAGGGATTTGTGCAATGAGCTCAGAATTAAAAAAAAAATTCTCAATACCTCATCACCTCCAAGCTAACGGCCAAGTCAAAGCGGTCAACAAGACCATCAAACTCACCCTGAAAAGAAAGTTGGATACTTTAAAGAGGGCATGGGTTGGCGAACTCTCCTAGGTTCTTTGGGCTATACGAATAACCTACATGACGGTAACAGGGGAGACCCCATTCTCTATGACTTACAGAGCTGAAGCCATGAGCCTAGTAGATGTTGGAGTGCCTTCGTCTCATCGTATCCATTTTAATGAAATAACAAATGATGAGCTGAGAATGCTTGAGCTCGAACTTCTCAAAGAGAAGAGATGTGATTCTGAAGTTAAGCTCACCTCCTACCAACGCAAGATGATGCGCTCTGCAAAGCCAAGGTGAAGAAAAGGGCTTTTCGCATTGGCGATTTGGTACTTCGAAAAGTATTCCCATCATCAAAAAACTGGGAACGCTGGGGCCGAACTGGGATGGTCCATACTAAATCACTAAAGAAGTGCAACCCGACATATACAAGATTGAAAATTTGGAAGGCAAAGTGATGCCTCATCCCTGAAACATCGATCACTTGGAAGTATTATTAGTAGAGAGATTATGAAAACGTCATGTAATTATTGTTGTCGATTGAATAAACTAATTTTCACTTCTACATTATTCTTAAACAAATTTTCCTCTACAGAGGATGTCCGCATCCTCAGGGGAGGCAGGGTGCCACCTCTGGTGAAGCGGATCAACAGTGTTTTCACACATTCTTACTCATTTCCAAGGTGCATATGCCCTTAAGAGGCCACCTTAGCCATGGATATCCATTTCATCAAGAGAGAAGCGAGTGCCACTTCTGGTGAAGTGGATCAACAATGTTCTCATACATTCTTACCCCCTGTCGAAGTGCAAAGGGGATCGCCTCAACTAATGAGTCCAGTTGCTTCATCCATTTGCTTAAGTGATTATGCTTAGGCAAAGTGTTTAGAATTGAATTCCATTTGCTTAAGTGGTAATACTTAGGCGAAGTGTTTACACTTGGATTCCATTTGCTTCATCCATTTGCTTAAGTGGTTATGCTTAAACGAAATGTTTACACTTGGATTCCATTTGCTTTACCCATTTGCTTAACTGGTTATGCTTAGGCGACGTGTTTACACCATTTGTTTCATCCATTTTCTTAAGTCTTTATCTAGTTAGAGTGTTTTAAACGAAGCAACAGTACTTGGAATGACAATTGAATAAAGAATTTCATTACAAACAAATCGAGGCCTAAGCCATTACAAAAAAGGAAAGGGAAAAGAAAAAATCTACTGGTCTACATTTATAATGGCCCCTTCTCTCACCTCCTCCAGGAGGATTTCTCATCGTCCTCTATATCAGGCCAGCCTCTAGTAGGACCGTCAAACTCTTTTTTAAGAAATGCGATGTCCAGTTTTGGATGCACCTCTCGTAGGCGAGACATCATATGTTGGGCATTCTACAAAGCCCATAAGTTGGCAAAAATCTCATATTCCTTCATTTGGTCGAAGTTATCAATGTAGTTCTGAACCGCCACTTCACCTACTGTCTTTGCTTTAGCCTTAATAGATTCAATCTCCTTCATTTGGGCCTAGAGAAGCATCATGAGTTCGAATTTTTCCTTGTTTGCCCCCTCTAAGGCCTCTGAAGGAATCCTTTAGTGTTCATTGGACTGGTCAATTCGCTTATTAAGTGCAACCATTTGGGAAATCGACTCGTGGAGTTCATTTTTCAGTTGATTCAAGTGTATCTCAGTAGAGTCTAGCTTCAACTCGCCCTCAGTCCTCTTCACATCTACCTCATCTGCCTCTTTCCTAGTCTTCTTCACCTCCTCTTCCCACTGGCCTAAGGTTTTAACCCTTTACTCCAACTCCTCATTTTTCTTGCGAAGGCCTCGGACCAAATCTTATGCCGCAGTGGCAACACTCAAAGCTCTGACCACCGGCATTGTAGTGGCTTAGAGGTCATCCACCTCACAAGAGGCGATGTGATCTTTCCAGTCTCTGGTCCAATACTTGTTATGGACTGGAGGACAGAAGCGATATCTGGAGGCAACATCTCCAATACTTCTTCGAAGAGGTCATCCTCATCGCTACCCGAAAAATCAATTACTTTGCTGCAATCTAGATGAATGGCAAACCTTTTCAGCATTTTTCGAGCTGGCTCTATAGATGGGATAGCTATAATGGGCACACCAGCCTCTGGAGCTTTGGAGGGGGCTGCGATGGTCACCCCAGTTGGAATGGGTGGAGGTGGAGACCTAACCACTGTGGCAGATGAAGAGGAAGCCCTTGTTAAACCAAATCTTTTCCTTTTGATGATGTCCTAGTCCTCCTCGAAAATCTCGCACCTCGAAAGAGAGCCTACAAACAACGAAAATATTAAGCTATAAGAAATCAATCCAAAGTAAAATCGGCTAGGTAGGATGACTTACTGGATGTGGAGTAAGAGGTAGGGACGATAAAGAGTGCCATTGGGTCATTCTCCATGGTGTCCCATCTCTTGGAGACCCAAAACCAAGACTTTCGCCACTCTTTCACCAAAGAGGACAGATCAACTACGAATAGAGAATGGGATCCCCACCTGGTTAAGTAATACCACCCCTTACTCTTCTCTCCTCCGACCGCACTATTAGGGAAACAAAAGGAATGAAAGATGCTAAAGGGCGTATCCACGCCTAGGTTGCCCTGACGCTAAAGTATCCACGACCTAACCATCTATGCCCAAGATTTTGGGTGGAGTTGGGTTGGAGCCAGCCTATAAGAACGAAGAACTAGCCTAAAATAAGTCTAAGGCCAGCCTTTAGAAGGTTTTCACTTATGGCCATACACCCTGGCCTTAGATAACATGCCATCTCACTTGGGTCTAGTATTATGAGGCCAATGCTGTCAGGATTCCTAAAAACTCTCCTACACCTATCCAACTTCTCTGAAGTGATGGTAGAGAGGTAATCACAAGTCCCCAGGTGATAGAAGTATCTACGGGTGGGTTGGTAGCTTCCAAGTGTTTCTCCCCAATCTAATCGATCTGCATATCTCATCTAAACTAACAACTATAGGGTTTCTAAGAATCAAACTCTCAACACTTCACCTCTCACTCGTGGATGTGCTCCCAGACCTCTCGGCAATTTGGTGCAATTTTTTAAGCAAAAATAGAATAGAGAAAAAAGTTCACCTAAAGTTTATGGTTTGAAAGAAATGGAGTTGTTGAAGTTTTAGAACCTTGCTTGCCGGAGAAAGAACAAAGACAAAGGAAACGGAATACAAGAGTTTTAGAGAGATTTTCGCAAAGCAAAGTTGCAAAGTGAAAGGTTTGGGCCTTATATAGGCGTCCCAATTCACCCTAGCCGTCAGATCATTCCTGAACACATCTGGCTGTCGAAATCTACGATTTATCATCACCATTGAAACCAAGAGTCGCGTAAGCCAATGGTCCTGATGGAGTGGTGTGCCTCACACACCGATCCAAACGCGTCACCTTGAGCCTATACAGCCCTCGCCATGATTACTATTTATAGTCATGGAGACGTAACTTGGAAGCAAGTAACACCCCCATGATTTCCTTGGAAAGGCACAAAAACTTTCAAATCATTGGAACGTAGCCTTAGGTTGCCTAATCAGCTAGGACTTCGCTTGCAATAACTTTTCTCAAAGCTGCATACACCCATCACTTCGTCCTCCTGCAAGGACCGTTTTGCAACTACTTTTCTCAAAGTTGCCTACACCTATCACTTCGTCTTCCAGCTAGGAATTTGCTTTGCAACAAATTTTCTCAAAGTTGCCAACACCCACGCTTTGTCCTCTAGCAAGGACCGCTTTACAACAACCTTTCTCAAAGTTGCCACACCTATCACTTCGTCCTCCAGCAAGGATCGCTTTGCAACAACTTTTCTCAAATTTGTCTACACCCATCACTTCATCCTCCAGCAAGGACTTCACTTTGAAACAACTTTTCTCAAAGTTGGCAACACCCATCACTTTGTCCTCCAGCAATGATCGCTTTGCAACAACTTTTCTCAAAGTTGCCCACACCTATCACTTCGTCCTCCAGGTTGGACCTCACTTTGCAACAACTTTTCTCAAGGTTGCCTACAGCCATCACTTCATCCTCCAGCTAGGACTTCGCTTTGCAACAACTTTCCTAAAACTTGCCTATACCCATAACTTCATCCTCCAGTAAAGACTTCGCTTTACAACAATTTTTCTCAAAGTTGCCAACACCCATCGTTTCATCCTCTAGCAAGGACTTTACTTGGCAACAACGTTTCCCAAAATCACACTCAACGTCTCGTCCTTCTGTTAGGACTTTGCTCATACTTACCTTTTCGTCTCTTTTACAACTAACGCATACACCCCAATACGATATAGCTAACTCTACTAAGTCCATGCATTATATAATTATATATACATGGATTTGAGGGACTATTGTCACGGGCCTTCGGAGGCCCTTCACTTCGTCCATCCACTTCATCCGCCACATGTTGGACGGGCTGATTTTGGTATTGCCACGTACATGCTGAATCGAATTCATGACGAATTACTCAATTCCATTATGTCGAATTGAAATGCTATTGCCCTGCTTGGAAGAAGAGTCGGACTCATCCGCCATTCACGGCGGATGCAAAGGCCCGTATTCGACACTCACTGCATTTCACAATCTGCCTCGCCATACCTTTACCAAGATCTTTTATGAGGAGATGTCTCCAAAGTCCTTGACTGGTTGATGAGGCCTATGGCAAGCTACAAATGGTCAAATTAATTGCTATGTTAGAAACCATTTAATGTCTACCAACGTAGGGATTGACAGATTGACGCCTATGAAAGGATTATCTATCTAAGATCTGAGGCCATGTGTCCCACATCCAACGGTTCTCCTATTCTTTTCTTTAGTATAAATACCCCCACACATGATAAGGAGGGGGTTCTCATTCTAATATTGGCATTCTAGTCCTTTGATTGAAAAAAGTCTCCCCATATATTCACACATATTCTCAACCATGTCCTGGTGACCACTTCACTGTGGGGCACCACTTTCCGATTGACAGAAATACTGACTTGACCATCGGAATGTTCGCGATCACTTCCACCCCCACCGAAAAAAACCACGAGTGACTGACGGCATACTACCGTGCGTAGAGAAGAGCATACATGAAGAGTTATTCTATTGACCACGTGATGGAGCCATTTTTTGGGGTCAACATCCATCATTATTAATTTACTTTAATCACAAAAAGGCATTGAGATCCCGAACCCACCATTCATGGCTTGCATGGATCTCGTTAGAGATTGAGAAAATAAGGCATTTTCTCTTCCAAAACCAGAGAAAATTAAACCAATAAAAATGAAACCTTTATGTCACTATCTTGTACTACCTTGTTGCCTGCAATGGAGACATGTTAATTTGAATGGAGACTGAATATTATTTTCCTTATAAATTAAAAGAGAATCAATCATGTGAAGCCTGGAGTGATGTCTTTTCTGGACAATCAACTAGTCTTTAAGATTCTCTCATGTCCTTGAATTTGTGGCCTCTAGTTTAATATTAACCAATCTGCTGTGATAGTAAATCTACTTTTAGTGCTTTATGTTAAAATCAGATCTTTATCTTAATACTAGAGGAGGCACGTGCAATGCACGTGTTCGAGTTTTTGGGTACTAAATAGCATGGAGCGATTTTGACGGAAATTTCCAATTGTGTGTGATATGTACTATAACGAATGCAGTACAAAAAAAAATTAATGAATATAAATAATACTTCGTGCGTTCTACTTTGGCAGCTAATAACAAGGTATATAAATGTATTTTGGTACAGAAGAAAATAGGTCATCGAAATGATGGATACATCCTTTTGAAAGTTTGGACTTCAATCTTTTTGTAATCCTACATCAACATGCATATCTTGTTGAAGAGACATTGAAGATGATTTCTTGTAGAAAGTTGTTGATAATAATGTGCGAGTATGGAAAGGTTACAATCAAGAAGCGAATTTGCAGAATTTACAGAATCTTCAAGTCTAGACACAATTTTCTGGCGAAAAGCATAAATGTACATTAATGCATTATTTAACAGAAGAGATTGATTTTTAAAGTAAAAGCATCAAAACAAATAGCTTAATCATACCACAAAAGCTTTGTCATTTAGCTCGCATTCCAGTATCCCATTAACTCTTAACACCTGGAACAAATCCTTTAAAGATGATAAGGTGGACGAAAGGGCGTCAGCTACAGTGGGAGGCTACATGAAATTAAATAAGGATATAAATAACACAAACATTCAAATAAGATCATGGATTGATGATTTTATATTTGTTTTAAAATAAGGCCGTGCAAGAATACAAATACATAAAGCCAAACATTTAGAAAAAAAAATATTCATGTAAAAAAAGCATATGCTAGAGTACGTAATCATAGGAAAAGGACAATTTTCAGAAAATCACTTGTATTCTTAAATGGAATTCAGTTGTTCTCATGATATTTCTTTTAGTACTTTATATGGTTCATATATTTGTAAACTAAGAATAGCAAATTTAGTAAAACTATTTTTGATATGCACAATTTCCCAATCTTCTTCTGACCACACCTCCAAAACAAACCGCAAATAGACTTCGTCCATACATTTGTGCATTATTTTCACTCATGTCACTTCTAATTCTATCTCATTTCATTTAAGTTTCTTGGGGGTGTGGGGAGTTGCATCTCATTTTGTGATATTCATTTTCTCATTTCCTTTTTATTTTATTTGGTCTTTTGGTCCACCTTGTGTTTTTCAGCTCTCCTCCTCCCTTTCCATATGATCTAGAGTGGTGGTTTGATTTCTTGATTGTGTTTAGTTGAGGAGTANGTGATCAATGGGTCTGCCTTCATACAGGTTCTTGGATCTGTTTCTCGCCTATAAAGACTGGCTAGCTATTGAGCAGTCTCGTTCACTCAATCCTCATGTTCCACATGTTCGTAAACTCACATGTAGGACTTTAGTCTCCTCAAGTCCAATCCATGATTCCAAGGTTAGAGGGAATTCGCATTGAGTGGAGAGCTTGGTTGTTAGGAGGGATTGGTTGGTGGATGGTTGTTTAGCTAGTGGGATAGGGGTCTTTGTGGATGGCAGGAGGTGATGAGAAAGTGGTTGGAATGGAGACTCTTTTTTTCCTATTGTTTTTTATTTTTTATAAATGTATTTTAGATATTGGACAATTTTTCAGATAAAATCTTTAAATAACCTATGCTCCAAAATCCAGATGGAAGGATCACCAACTCGAAGACATTGGTTATGCATCAAAAGTTAATGGACAAAGAAATAAACCACAAAATGCTATTCAAAGCTAAACATGAATAAGAATTTATTAATTTACCCCACCCAATCAGTCTATATCATTTGTTTTTGGGAAACATAGTAACCATAACGTGCATGTTATTCTTCTAAGAACTTTAATCCCTTTGGTGGCAAGGTATGTTGAATCAATCAGCCATAAACGGCAGGCAGAGACAGATAGAAAAATTTCCACATAGGACTTGAATTATATCATCTTTTGACCATGGAAAAATAAATTTTCCAAATAAACACAGTTCACATTTCTCCACGTTGAAACTTCTTCCTTATCATTTATGTTCTGATTTTCATCACAGGAAATAAGAAGAGTGGAAGTAAACAAAAATACATATTGCACACACATTCATAAAACAATAATATAATTTTTTATCCTAGAACTACCTTGATGACAATCATTTACTGCAGTAGCATCGAAGGTTTCTCAAACAATAAAATTGGATATGAAATTATGCTTTTCGGGCCAATCTCCTTAGTGCTATAATCTTGCATATGACATTCAAAAAATAGTCTCCTATAAGGTAACAGAAACCCAAACACAACTCAGGTAGCCCACTAAAAATGGAAAAAAGACAATACTTTTTAGAGATATTCTAATTCTCTAGCTTATGCCAAACTAATAGCCTATTAAGAAATTGCTCAAGAATCTATAATCAAGTGACGGCAAGCAGTCAACATAAAATTTATGTGTTCGAGAACAATAAGGACTTATATTCTATCAACCGAAATCTACTTCTTTTATAAGGACAAATTTTCTTCTTTAAAAATGTTTCCTTTTAAGAGAATCACAATTAACTACTTTTCTCATATTTCAGCAAGTATTCCTTTTCTCCCTTTGAATATTTATGCTAATGATTGATCATGGCGACAATGAAGTAAACTAAGCAATGAAAGGACCGAAATAATTATTGTGACCATTTTTAATTGTAGATATTATAGTGAATAATTTTCCTATTTCTCAATCATCGCATATCATTAATGAGAAGTGCCATAATCAAAACCATTCAGCTGGCAAACCATAATGTTTTCCATAACAATAGCTAATTTAAGTTGAAACTAATCTTAACTCATTATAATTCTTAGGATTGCTTATTGTGTCATTATCAATTGGTGATCATCATATTCACATCCCATTATTTCCATCCAAAACAAAACAACCATCACTGAAAAAGCTCTTACTTAAACATCAGAGAAATGGAGAAACTAACAGGAATTCAGCTATTAAAAAATTAATTAACTTGATCCACTCCAAATGACCAATGATTACAATTTGGCCTGAGCAATGGGCTTGAGTAAGGATGTCTGTGGAGCACTACAGGGTCCCTCAATGGGGATCTCCCCGTGAAGAAGAAAACTAATTACTAAACTAATTATGAAAGTAGAATGAAATCTGTCAGATTAAACCAAAAATCCCCAAATCGGGGATTTCCAAATAAAGCCCTCACGACATCTAGCATTCGAAATCAAAATACACATACAAATTTATATCAATCGTGATCCAAAACAAAATGAACTGAAATTAAAAAAAAAAAACACTTAGAAGAAGAAATTGGAGGCTCGGAGAGCATCTCGTTGCCGGTAAAATGAATGCACAAAGAACTTACGTTTCAGGCAGTAGTGACGGTAATTGTGGCTGGGGATGGATGAATGTAGTGTCAATTGAATTGATGGATTTTGCAAAGAGCAAAATAGTGTACGAGTGGGTCTTAGATATGTAGAGGGTTGTTCGGCTTCTTCGCAGAGAATAGGGCTTCGAGGTAACTTTAAAAATAGCTTGGTCAAAAGTCTATAATTGCTTTTTGACTTTT
>CAIGRE010005833.1:0-14807 GCA_903798275.1 Fraxinus angustifolia subsp. syriaca
AGCTGAAGGAGAGAGTACTAGTTATAATTACTTTCTGTATAAGTCGGGAAAGATACACCATACTGTCATTGGGCCACTTGAAGATGATACTGTGTATTTTTATCGATGTGGGGGAAATGGTCGGGAGTTCCAGTTCAAAACCCCGCCATCCCAGTTTCCGGTTACTTTTGCGGTGGCTGGCGACTTGGGTCAGACTGGATGGACTAAGTCGACTATACACCACATAGATCAGTGCAAATATGATGTTCACGTGCTTCCTGGAGACCTCTCGTATGCTGATTACATGCAGCATAGGTGGGACACGTTTGGGGAGCTAGTGCAGCCACTTGCAAGTTCAAGACCCTGGATGGTGACGCAAGGGAACCACGAGAAGGAGGAGATACCAATCTTAAAGAAGGGGTTCGTATCCTATAATTCGAGATGGAAGATGCCATTTGACGAGAGTGGGTCCAGTTCAAATCTGTATTATTCATTCGAAGTTGCAGGAGTTCATGTTATCATGCTTGGTTCGTATACAGACTATGACGAGTACTCTGATCAATATAGTTGGCTGAAGGTCAGTTGACACAATATTTTCTTCACTGAATTTGTTTGTACTTTTGTAATATTTTTGCATTATTTGATCAATTCATTATGTGTGCTTTAGAGAAACAAGTATGACATCTAGGTTTCTTCAGCAGGAGTTGGGAAATTGCTGTAGGTATACTTAGGTGATCGAATAATAGTGGATGACTGTGTCATGGGTTGACTTTTTAACTCGCAATGGAATTTATTTTTTACTCGTGCAGTGCCTTCTGCTGCTTCTATCCTAAGACCAGTCTTTCTCTATCTCAGTCTTGCTGATTACCTATTGCTATTTGAGCTCCAAAAGCTTAGTAACTGAACACTCGAATGCTTCGCCGTGCTCCACTTGGTGCCAACACTTACCTATCAACGATGCTCATTCTCATCAAAGTTCAAACTTCCATGTTGTGCGCTCATTTCATACATCTGCTATGGCAAATAAATATCCAAGAACCATAACCTCTTTCCTATCGTCAAATAGACGAGTAAATTCACCTGACATTGAATAAATAGTGTATAGAAACAAATCGTGAAAAGGGAGTAACATTTTGCTATTATTGAAGCATGATTTTTTAGTTGATCTCTCGTGCTGATATAACTGATTGTTTATGTAACTTCAAATTGTAGGCCGATCTTTCAAAGGTGGATCGTGAGAGGACACCCTGGCTCCTAGCAGTATTCCACGTTCCATGGTATAATAGCAACCATGCTCATCAAGGTGAAGGTGATGACATGATGGCATCCATGGAACCGTTGCTTTATGTGGCTGGTGTGGATGTTGTGTTTGCTGGGCATGTGCATGCTTATGAGCGCTCGGTAAGCCATACTGGTGGTAGCTTCTATTAGCATTTTGAATCCATAGGTACTTGACCAATTAACTTAATTGTGCTACAGAGACGTGTTTATAATGGTAAATCAGATGCTTGCGGACCCATCCACATAACAATTGGTGACGGTGGAAACCGAGAAGGTTTAGCACGCAAGTAAGTCTTCTCGTAGTAAGATCTGTGCATTACAAAGCCGAGCAAATAAAAACTATAAACAGTTGTACAAGTTACTGGCTTTAAATTCTTCATCATGCATTTCTTTTAACCATAAAATTATTATCAGGTACTTGAAACCCCAACCTGAATGGTCGGTCTTCCGTGAAGCAAGCTTTGGTCATGGCGAGTTCAGGATAATGAACTCGACTCACGCATTTTGGAGCTGGCATAGGAATGATGATGATGAATCGGTGAGGTCTGACCAGGTCTGGATAACCTCTTTGGTTGGACTTGGTTCAGGGTGTCTTGCTGAAAGAAGTCGTGAACTAACAAACATACTCATGGAACCTTAAAATTGGTGGGCTCGGGTATGTCTTCTTTGTGTTATCAGGTGCAGTCCATAGGTATATATAAAATACTTGTTCTTAGTTGGGACAACCTAGTTTCTTTTATGGATCATTAGCTCCAAACTGTTTCACAGACGTGTTTACGTTGGTAATATGGTAACCATATGTTAATATCTTATCCTTGTTCCATCCAACACAACCATATTCCTCACCTTGAAAATTGCACCGAGGCAGGAGGAAATCCTCCAACACCATGTTCAATGACGGAACGAGCCTGCAAAATGCTTCGCCAACTAATTGACTACGAGGGGAGCAGGCGAACGGGAACGGACCGAGAACACCTGCTGCTACAGCTTCAGATTCTTCACTCTCTTGGTACTCAATTGCTCCCATCTGATGGCTTTCTAAGAAGCCTTTTTACAACAAACCTTTATATCACCAATGGCTACTTCAGGGGCCAATAGAGCATCTAGATTCAATGTCTGCCGTTTGGTTCGGTTGGTTGAACAATGATAGAAGGATCTAATGGCTACTTGCTTTTCAATAGCAAGAGATCGTTTAGTATGCCTTTTGCTTTTGCTTTTGCTTCTTGCAGAAGAGTTTTTGGAAGAAGTTATCTTAATATGTTTTGAAATTAATTTTTAAAAGTGCTTTATATTTCGAAAGTACTTTTAGAGGAAGTCACGTTGAATCAGGTTCACTAAAAGTTTTTCTAACTAAAAACACTTTCATAAAATTAGTCAAACAGTCTTAAACTTGATAAAAGCTTCTTTGGGACCTCGAGAAGCTGATCTTTTGTTATCAAACAGTTCGTATTCTGGCTTGGAGTTGATGCCTTCACTCATCATAAAGTCTGAGTTTTGTGACAAAATCGTAACGTTTTCGCGGATTTTATGCATTTCCTCAACATCAAAATCAACAAAACCGTATCCCAATTCGCCATTTCCCAATATTGAGGTTTCAACACAATCATCCCTCTCTCAGTTTGCATTTGCCCCCAAAAGATGGCTGCTTTCATCTTAGCCCGACCCATTTCATAACCCTCGTCAGGTAATCTAATAATGAAACGCGCTAGAAAATAAACACGAGAAACTGAAATCACGTCGACGTTTTTAAGCCACGGAGTTGTGATTCTATTTGCATTGGTCGGTTTCGCGGTCCAAATGCTGCAAAAGGATTTGTGGTACATGTTGAGTGCGAATGAGTTATGCTTGTTACAAGTTTTCTTGTGCACTTATTCAAGTCAAATTACATATATCACCAAGTTTAGAAATAAGTACAAGTTATTTCTCAAGTAATTTATATTTCTAAACATTTTTCAGTTATTATTTACTTATAACTTATAAGTAAAAAAGTTCTTTTAAAAGTAATTCTTATCTTACTTTAACTTGTTTCTAACTTCAATGAATAAAAACTTATTTATTTTACAATTTACTTATAAGTAAAAATTCTAGTCTTAGCCAAATTTATGCCATAAACAGAAATTCACAATTCCTTACAAAATTTCAGCCAGCTTTTCTCAAATCAGAGTGTTAAAAAAAAAAAAAACAGAAGTGAAAAGAACCATGGAGGAGGAGGAAGTGTGGTGCCCACGCAGACCCTTTCATAGCCATCTCAATTAGACACCATTATCCTCAAGAGCTTCATTCAAAGTTCCAATCTTTAGTCTAGTTACAAGGGCAAACTGGACATTTCACGAATATCTCTGGCCCCGATAACCTGTTAATGGAGTTGGTGACACGAGCATTTGACCAACTGAACCACATCGCTGTTGAAACTTTAGCTCTGAAATTTGCTAAAATTTCGAAAATCTGAATCATTTTTCAAAGGCCCAGTTGTTGAAAATGCATGATTTTTGCTTCACAATCCCATATGGGCTAATTCTGGTGTGTGGTGGGATCATTGGATATGCCAAGAAAGGCAGCACAGCCTCACTCGCCGGAGGCCTTGGCACCGGATTCTTGCTCATCCTAGCCGGTTATCTCAGCCTACGAGCTTTTCACAAACGCAAAAACTCTTATTTTGCCTTGATAACTGAAACTGGTACTGCTCATCTTCTTCAAACATATTTTGGGCAATTTTGTTGTGATTATTTGATGTATTTTGGAGAATCATGCATTTATCTATATCCGGTTAAAACAAGATTGAATTACGTGGTTTGAATCTATTTAGTTAGCTTTTCTTTTACATATTCTTGAGAGAGCATGTAATCTCTATGTATTTCAAGACTTCCCAGCGCTTTTTCAGAAATGAAGTAGGCAACTATCGTAAATGTGTGGATCTGAAAATGAATTTGGTTTCTGTTTGTATAAAAAATTGTCCTGGTTACTTCGAAAATTCCGTGTCTTGGTTATAACTATGATCGTGTTTCTTCTTGCCATTTACGCGAATGTTATATTCAAAGAGAATTAATACTTATGGTCTACTAACTTTTTCTCTCGTCTTAGCTGCTGTGCAGCCTGTGCTCATAAAATTTCTGTGATATTTGGCTGTGATCTGGTCTTTGAACTTGTGTATCTGTGACATTCTGTTTATTGTTGCACAAATGAAAAATGAAATCATACTAAATAATTTTTCATGATGGGAAAGGATCCACAGTTTTTTTCTTATCTAAAGTAAAGAATTGATGTCTCTTTTGACATGCTGTGCTGGTATGTAGATGCAGACTTAAATTGTATGAAGTTGACAATGAATCTGAAATCTTGGAAAGAGCAAATCTGGACATTTAGCCTTTTTCTTACCAACGGTAGAATATGAAACTGATATGGTTTAACGCTAGTACTGTAATATAGTACTTAGTTCTATTATGGCAGGTAATAGGGAAAGTCTAGATACAGCTGTTAGTATCCCATTAAGTATCAACTGTGCCAACTTGTAATATAGTTATTGATGAAAAAAAAGTTCACAGGCTTCCTTTCTTTTACGTTTTTTTTAGTGTCGCCATAATTTTGGTTTAGAGTTATATCTACCTCTGTTCTCATTAGTTTTACATTGTTTCAAACAGCTTGTGCCGCCATACTGACTTGGGTCATGGGACAGCGTTACATGAAAACTTCGAAGATAATGCCAGCTGGTATTGTTGCTGGGATCAGGTAACTGAAAATGATTTAATCTCCCCCTCACATCTGGTCTTTTGTATTTAAACTCACGCTGTGGGAGTTTTGGAGTTGGTGTATTCGTTCCTTCTATCGTATCATGCCAAAAGACTTGAGATGCATATCTGGGTATAGCCGCATTAATCAATCTTTTGCTGGTTGGTTTCACACTAAATATTCATACTGTATAATTTTTTTTGATAGGTTTAATATTTCTATATTACCGCATATCAGGACAATCATTTCCTCTTTTCCTCGTAAATTGCTTTTCAAAAATGAGAAGTGCAATTAAGAAAGTTAGGGAAGGTTGGAAGTTGAGACCTCTAGACATCACTAAATATAACATTGGAAGTCCGGTCATGTTGAGATTTACAATTTAAAGATACAAGCTCTACTGTATTTCCTATGATTGGATAACCGGAACTTAAGGGGTAAAATTTTTTGTCAGATAAAATGAGGGATGTTATATTTTAGGGGAACATTTTGGTGCTGCTGCATGGTAAGATTTTACGTGTATTGATACCATATCTAAATTTCCTAATTACTATGGAGAAAAAATGAAAATTAAATTAATCTATGACTGGTTGTGTACCATAATTGGAGTTTTCGTAGAGCGTTCCTTTTATTTCTTGGCTAATTCTCATAATGAAATAAAATAGTGAATTTATATTTGGAGTTACAAATTCAATTAACTTCTACCTGTGATTATATCAAGAATGTTAGTGATTGTCAAGTCATTTGGGAATCCCTGTAACCTGATTCACTGCAGTGAGTTTTATCTCCAAAATCAATTGAAAAGGAGTTTTTGCAACAAAGCAAGTTGATTTAGATGGCTGTGTGGGTGTGTACGAGATAGAGAGACAGAGAAATGACAGTTAAAAAAGACGAAGCAATCATATAAACTCATTCCTAATTTGGGATAATTATATCTGAATAGTCACCAATGAAATCATTGTTAATTCTAAGGGCACATACTTATTTTCTTGTAGCTAATCAACTAATCTTGCATTTACCCTTACAAAGATCTATTTGTCTACTTAATTACATTTTATACATTTTATTGACTCCTAAAGAAAAAATATGCTAATAAGATTCAGTTCCTAAAAACCCGAATCATTACTTTTGCATTAGCAATAAGACAAGCTGTTTATTAAGGTTGCCTTTTCTTGTTAGTTTGCAGCAGAATGAATGGCACTAGTAAGCTTGGACTGATTTAACACTGCAAATCGTGCCTTGTGCTTATATTTCTTGGTTTAGCTGTATATAGCTTGGTGAAATTGATGTCATGGACTAGTAGGACACATAACCTACATTATATATTTACTCAAGTTACTAACCTAGTCTCTTTAGCACTATTTCTTACCTGCCCTGGTTCGTCATTGGTGAAGTACTTATCTGGGTGTCCACAGTTGTATATTTGTGTGTTTGCAACCGAAAAATTTAGCGATGAAAATGAGAATCTCTTCAATGAGATTTTGTGGTGGATGCATTTTTTAGTGGATTTGGGCCTCAACAAATGCAAGGAGGGCATTTAATCATTCTGTTATTGAGGATCCAATAGGTGATTGATCATGCAAATGTGTTAGTAACATATTTCTATAAATGGAAACTAAGCTTAGCAAAAAAGACATCCAAAATTAAGCTTGGGAAAGTTAAAAAGTTAATTCTGAAACTTGACGGCATGGAGAAATTGACCGAAAATCCACAAATTTCTAATTGCAAATCGTTGAACTAGTGAGAAAAGTCCAACTTCTGTTGTGGTTTTTATTTTGTACGAGAATGTTGCGTAAGAAGGTAAAGGATCTTTGATATTGAGCTGTATCGCATACAACATGTTGAACGCCTAACGTTGCTGAATGGTTTGCTATCTAATCTTGTCTGCAGCGGCCTCATGACCATATTCTACCTGTACAAGATTGCAACTGGTGGAAACCATTTCCCGCCCAAGACTGAGTGATGGCATGGAGCATCTCTTCCCATACTGATTCTATACCATAACTACTGAGAAACAATTGCCCAAAATCATGGATTTGTCGATATTGCTGGTTAAGCCTTTTTTTCCTTTTTCACGTTCTCTGAATGGAATGACTGTATTAAAAGAAGAATGCCAGTATTTTCCTGACCGTTAACGCTTCTGATAGATCTTGTATTTTCTAATCATACAGAGCACTGTTAACTACTATTCGAATTCTGTCAAGAACTCGACATGCAATATTTTAGTATAATTAGAAAATACTTCTTTTTTTAGAACCGTTTATTCGTTTTTTGAATTTCACCCTTACTATAGCATATCTTTAGTTGCATCAAAATTTTGATTGTCATGCCAAAATGAACCATATATCGTATTCTGTCATACAGAGTTTACGATTTCTAGTCCTTTCTTGTTCGATAAAGTCAAAATATAGTGAATGATAAGATGAAGTGATGAACGGCGTTGATCATAAAAATATTTTCTTGAACAAAAAGGGTAACCAGAGCAACTTCTGATGTCAATATTCTCAGAATATTGTCATAAAGATTTCATTGCTTTATTTAACTGTGCACTTGTACAATAATGTATATTGTTTCCTCCCCATCAATCACTTTTTGCTTAAATTAGCAAAGAAGTTAAGCTTTTTCGATGTTAGATGTTAATCTTTTGTAATATACAAGAAGTGTACAAAAGAAATGTAAGCGGCCTAAAAAACTCAACTAGATGTTAAAAATGATATCCTGGAAAGAACGAAAACGTGGCCTATCAGCAACCAGTTGTTCTGGCATATTTTGGTGGCAAAGAAGGGCACCTTTCGTTCATGTGAGGGTAAGGATCCATGGTGTTGTATCCAGGTAATTCCATTCGGTACTTCCCTCGAATTTGACAAAATGGGAGCTTCGCTGTGTCCGCGTCATTGCACCACTTGGGCAACCGGCTTGAATCGTTCTCAAAAAGCTTGAGAGAATAAGCATCTTTTATCTGCAGTCCTTGAGACATATTAGTCGAAATTCTCCATGAAAATCTAGCAGAATTTCTCGTACGAAATCAAGAAGTCAGGCACGGAGGCAATGACGACAATCTGAAGTAAAATACTTGAAATGGTTAGTAAAAATCTCACCGTGAACTCAGTAACTTGAATGGAGCTTGAAAGTTCACCGAAAAGCCCCGCTTCCTTGTATAATTCGAAGACAAAAGCAACACAGGATGTGGACTTCCCATCAGCATAAACCCAATTGTCCCGTTCGGGAATTGCCAACAATTCGCCAAAAGATGAACCGCGCTTCTCAACTTGTACGAGAATTTCGGAAAGGCTAAGGTTCTGCAGAGACAAAAGCATACCAGCTTTCACAATTTGTACAGAACTTGCATAGATATCTCTATGATCTAATTCAGTTTAGCAATAAGCCAATGGCATCTAACCAAGAATTTTTCATATTGAATAGGTTAATAGTCAACTTCCATACATTGCAGACAACAATAAGATGCCTCGCAGTTTAAAGATGCTCGACTCTGAAACTCACTGAACAACACAATCATCGACTTCTTCAGCTAAGATCCATCCAATAAACACTTTGATGAGGTGCTAAAAGTCTATTTGAGGCGTATAATTTTAAATAAAGAAAACCCTAACTAATTTAATTTCTTCTAGGCTTCCAATACAGTTTTAGCGCTGCATCACAAATCAGAAAGCATTTGATTAATGAGATGGTCACTAATAAAACCTGAGTTCCAAGTCGTTTGTTCAATGCTTCGATCCACATATTACCAGCATATGCAGGCTTTAGCTGAGTCCAAACAGTCATAACAGAAGCAACCTGAAAAATGACCAATAAGTTAAAAGAAAACAAGAAAGGAAGTAGGAAAAAAATGCTGTAATTCATAAGTAGCAGCATCAGCAGGTGGTGATGGTAAAGAAATAAAGACACCAGCAGCATTAGATATTGTAGTGTACAGCATTCATGTGAGCTATACTATATAATCTGTCTCTGCTTGCTTCTCTCTTGTATCTTTCTTTCTTTTAGGAACAGAAAATATCACGAATTAGAATGCAGACAATGCATGAAAATCGTATCCACAGTAACAAATAAAGCAGAACCGAGTCTACGTGATTGCTACTTCCAATCAAAATTCGGTTCAGACACTTTATACTGATGTTATTATCCTAATCCAATTACATAACCAGTTTCCCATGTTCCATACTTCTAGTATTGAAAAATTATTTCACTGACCTCTTCACAGACAAATGTTAGTTGTCTAATAATTTATTTGAGATCCCTAGAAAGGGGTTGACAGACAACTCAAATCTATTCATGAGAAGTACACATCCATATCATACATCAAGGTTAATTCATAAATACAATCCAATGAGATCAACTTCCCATCTGAACTCAAACTAGAAACTTATGTGGCCTTTTCACATACTAGTTAGGATTTGTCCCAAGAATATGAATAATGCGAAATATTATTTGAGAGAACCAGAGTTGTTCACAGAATGATATTGCATTCGTCTACCTCAAAGGTACACCTCAGCTTCAGAGAAAACCATAGCACAAAGAAAATAATTATGTGGACAAGCAAATACCACAACACATGCTTAATAATAACATAACAATATGGAAATTCCAATAGAATAGAATAGAAGAGATAAGTGGGTATCGGCTTCAACAAAACCCATATAAGACGAGATTGCAATACCAGATGAGCATCCAAGGGTGTTGGGTAATTTCCATTGATTGTGTCTATCCAGCTAAATATCAAGTTATGATACCCATAAGGTTTTCCTGACATGCTTAATGCATATTCCCAGGCAGCACTTTCATTGAACTTGGCTCGGAGTTCGGGATGTAAAGGAAGCAATGCAATTTGAGGATTGGCATCATCTTTTGTCAGCTCAGATTCCCACCATTCATCCCATGGTAAGATTGCAATAACATCTTCTCCCTATAATGCAAATTCAAAAATCATAAAGATATGCTACACCAGGACAGTAGAAGAGAAAATTGAATCACTAAAGTTCAAACACACGGCCTTTTAAGCATTCTGCAGATTCGCTTTGGAGACATCTACCAGTAACTTAATGAGTAATTAACAAAAGCTAGCAAAATGCAAACAAAACAAACAAATTCGCGCTGAAATTTACAATCAAAAGGAGGAATTAACACAAGCTAATTTGGGCAGAGTTAAAAATTACCTTCTCATTCTCATGCCCTGATTCTCCAACCCATAGCTTTCCTTCAGAGTCCCTTAAGCAAACAGCAGTATGACCAGCATAAGCTCCAGTTACCCACTTTTCTAGTGTCTCAAAACCACCCCAACGGCCTCGAATTTTTGACAGTGCCAGGAAATCTCCAGAATGGATATCCTCAACACTGATGTTTGTTACCCATGGCTGAGGACGTTCTTCAAAAACAGCCCCCATGTGCTTTTTTAGAAATGCAATGTTAGTGTTCTCACCCCATCCAGTATTTGTGAATAAAGGGAATACCTCCCACAGAGCCTGAAGAGTTCCTAACATCCCTGCTTGTAGGAGAAAAATCGAAACCCCCCTATTTTTGACCTAAAGAGCAGTATTTGTAATAGAGAGTTATTATATAATTAAAAAGAAAAAAAGTCGACGTTTCCATAAATGCAAGAACAATTCTAAATGAAGCAAAATTCGCTTACATATTCAAACTCTGCTTTCGATTCCCACTCTTTGAACTCAAGGGTATGTTCGCGAGATATGAAATAATAATCCCATGTAACGCGATATGGAGTCGCAAAGATATAAAGATCCATACATGTCCAACTATGAGCTTTATTAACCTGGATATAGCAATATAATGAATGGGAGAGAGAGAGAGAGGAACATTAACAAAGAATATAGACAGTGCTCAATTGCAACAGCCACATCCCAAATGGGAACCATCAAACCACTACCATCCTTCTACGTTCGTTAGTTGAAAACGCGAATATAATCAAAAGATAAAAAGAAAAATCATGATTTTTATTTATTTATTTATTTTTGTCTGATTGTCTCCCTATCCTTTTCCTGACCAAAACTAGGGAGAAGAAGGTAATAGAAAACTTATTGCAAAATCTTGAACACATTAATCCAAGGAACACAGACTAGGAAAGGTTGTACGCAGCCGGTATCTTCAATACAAAGTTCATGAATACAAGTATCTTTACATAAGCCAACTTTTCAATTCAACTCATATTTAAAAGGTTCCAGACAACATATTTCATAACAAAATTGAGGTTGCATACAGCCAGTATCTTCAATACAAGTATCTTTACATATGCCAAATTTTCAATTCAACCCATATTTAAAAGGTTCCTGACAAATATATCGTAACAAAATTGAAATCAATAAATTCCAACAAATTAATACTTAGGAGAATTTATTGAAACAAGTAACCCAACCCAACTCACAAAAAGTTATTCAAGATAGTCATAGCATCAATCATAAACCAATATTACATAATAAGCCACCTTATAAGTCCAAGAAAAAGTCCTAACCAGTTCTCAAGCAGTCCAAATACGTTTATGTTTCACACCTTCGTCGTGAAATTATCAAAAGACTGTGCCTTAAATTTTTCTTTTTTCAGCACATATATATCCAAATGGAACACTGAGCATCTCCAAGAGTCTAAATACAAGATACTCTATATTCTAGATAGTCCGTGCTTAAAAATAAGCCATAAGAAACTTTCTGTTTTAACTTTTTAAAACAAAGAGTGGGTTTGGTTCTTCAAAGTAAACCTACTCTCTATTTACTTAAAAATAGAGATAAGAGAGTGAGTTTAGCTCTACTTCTTAAATTATTAAAATCATATTTGAATTGGCAACCGACGTATAAAAAGATAATGTTAAGTAAAAAATAGGAGAAATTAATAAATATTTCTTCAAAAACGCAGAATGAAGAGCCAAAATACAGAGTATTGTCGGAGAGTATAAAAAAAATTAATCTCTAAATTTAAAGATATTTTCTAAAATTATAAAGGCTTGAACATTCCCTTCAGAAAACTCAGTCAATCTAAGAAAAAAAGGCAAACTGCATCCAATGTTTCCCAACTTTATCAATCAATTTTAAACATTCACGAAAAAATAAAAATAAAAAACTGAACATCTCAATTTTAAATTTTAGGTCACAATATTTACTACCAACTCCAGATAAATCCCCAACTAAAACGCTACCTAGAGTAAAAGGAAAAAAAGAAAAAGAAAAAGGGGGAATAAGTTACTTCCAATTACCTTTATATGAAGAGTGCCACCACCAAATTCAGTACTACTCTTATTATGCAACTCCATCCAAGCACTGTTATTATAAAAGCAAGATCCTTTCCAGTTCAGGGAGTTATTGGTCGCAAAGGCAGCCCCCACGAAGGAGGGTAAAAGGTCCGCAGCATTATTAAGAGTGCCCAAAATTGGCCATGAAACTTTTCCAGGAAGCCATGGCAATACGTCCCCGAAATGAAAGGGTGCTTTAAAGGCTTGTACTTTTGGCGTCTGGAGGTAAGAAATTGTGAGAATTGTGAATATTAACAATAATATTTGATGGGTCTTGCAGAGAATTTCCATGGCTGATCAAACTTTGAAAGGAGAAGGGAGGTTGCGTAGTGGGTGGGGTGGATGGGTTGAGTGTACAGGGAGAGATTGTTAATTCATAGGAGGAAGATTTGGGCGTTTCTTTTCTTCTTTTTGTTTCCCATTTTGATAAGGATTAGGAGAAGTTGGAGGAGATGCTAATGTCATTAATAAATAAATAACCGAACTTTTTGTATTTTTATCAATTGGATTTCAACAACAATTAATTTTAATTGAAGGCAAAAGTGCATCAGGTGTTCCCGTAAGGGTCAACTTGATCCTCTTTTTCGGGAATCTTAGATGAGGAACCACTTAGAGAATCGATGACTCCAATGTATAATCAATGCTAGATCTGATTAACTGTTTATCGTACTTTCTCTACGTTCTTGAAAGCTCATCTTTGTCTCGATAAAGTCTTTTAGTGACATGTTTCGGTCATCTTCCCTGTTACTTAGAAAAAGTGAGCCACCGATTTAGGTATAAGATACTATCATTACCACCATGATCTAGTATGGTTCGATTTTAATAAGAAATAGAACGAATTAAATATTGCAATTATTTTGGTTCAATTCGATTTTAAAAAAAATGTAGATTTTGTGCTCTTTTATTTGCGATGATGTGTTGATTATTCTAAATTTTAATTGATAGTTTGAATCATATAACATTATTGATTGTACCAAAATCATTCAATTCTTGATTCTACAAATCAAAATTAATTTAATTTAAATAGAATTAAATTGAAGTAATTAGTTCGATTTGTTTTAGTTTGATTCATATGATTCTGGACAAGAATCTCCAGCCTGACATTGAACCTTGATTCTTGTATATCATGTATTGTGTCACCTTCGTTGAGAGATGGGTGACGAGACAAAATTGTAATTATTAGATTAAATACGCGAGACGTAAAAGATGACCTGAGATTGTGTCACATGTAAATTCGATAAATCAATACATAAATCAGAATATACATGTAACAAAATTGATCGCATTTAGAATGATATGTTAGTTAAACACAAATAAAAATATCATTAAACAAATTTGTAATGCTAATGCCTTTCTTCAATTGCATCTAGTATTAAACGTACTTATAATGTTTGATATTTTTAAAGGTACGTCAACATAGTATTAAACGTACTTATTCAATCTAATAGAATCGTATTTTATGAATAAAATGTGACCAATTATCGAAGAGAAAAAGAAAAATTTAACATATGTTTAGTACACATTAAAATTTCCATTTTCATTCTTCTACTCGTTTTTAACAACACATTTTTCAATAAAATAATATTTTCAATTACATTAATGGTTTTTCTTTTTTTTTTCAACCATGTATTCTCCATCAATTTACTATTCAAAAATACATTTTTTTAAAATAATGTAGGTCAAAACACATTCTTGAAATCACTGTGTCCCAGTTTTCTTTAATTCTATTTATAAAATCTCAGGAGGCATATTGTCACCAAATCAGAGTGGCGCAGCGGAAGCGTGGTGGGCCCATAACCCACAGGTCCCAGGATCGAAACCTGGCTCTGATATTAAGAGAGCAAGCTTCTCTTCCCCACTCATCCTTTTTTCTACCCTTTTTTTTTTTTCAAATTAAAAGATAGTAATTAACAGAATTTTAAGAAGAGCAATGCTTAGTTATTATTTTAGTTTTTTCCATTTTCACATTCATCAGTTTCCAAATTTGAATACCCCAACAACTACAAACAATGCGACCAAGTTTCAAAAACTTGAGCTTGTATGAAACATTCACATTCAACACACTTTTTACGATGAATTTCCAATGCTTTTCTCATTATTTCCTACACATTTCACACGTACAAATGGTCGGGATACAATGTTGGATAAAATAAATAGGGGAAAAGCCCCCTGTCCTGGCTCAATGACCGGGACAAGGACAGGGGAGCCAAATGGCGCCTCCAGTCATTGAGCCGGGACATAAAGCATCCTTCAATAAATAGTAACAAAGAACACGTGATTCTCGAATTTGCCTAGTAAGGNTCATTGAGCCGGGACATAAAGCATCCTTCAATAAATAGTAACAAAGAACACGTGATTCTCGAATTTGCCTAGTAAGGTAAACATAGAACAAGAAACAGTATACTCAAAAAATAGATACAATACAGATAGCTTCTGAATTTCTGTTTTTCCAAGTACCAAAATCTCCAGAGAAATGCTCTGTGTTAGTATGTAAAGAAACTACACAACATGTATAGCTATTTGAGTTTGATTCCCGTATCTAAATTATGCTGTTTAAAAAAAAAAAAAAAAA